>CAJQZM010039730.1:0-50131 GCA_907164665.1 Colias nastes
CGTCGATACCGATATATCGGCTAACCCGAAGTATCGCCGATATATCGCTATCGGTATCGGTATCGGATGCACCCCTAGTTAAAAATAACCGACTTCAAAAACGGAAAATTAAAAATAAAAATGATTTGATATTATTAATTACTACATAATATTATTTAGATGTGCTATTTATTAAATAGGTTTGAAGTCGGTGCCAAGCACTAAGCATTTAGTATAATTAAGCCCGTGCACCGACACCAAACCTATTTAGTAAATATAGCACTAAGCACATCTAAATAATATTATGTACATAGTAATTAATAGATAATATCAAATCATTTTTATTTTCAATTTTCCGTTTTTGAAGTCGGTTATTTTTAACGTAGTTATTTTTATTTAATTATTGTATAGGTAGTTATGATAATTGCCACACTATACAAAAAGATTTTAAAATCAAAACCTTATCGATTAGTTCGTTCAAAATAAATCTACTCAAATCTCTACATTAATCACACGATGAAAAAATCATTTATTTTTTACCACATGGTATGTTTTATTTACGTAAAAGTACCTAGGTATTATTTTTAAGGAGGTAGTAAGTCACTTTTAATAAGTTGTTCCCAAATCAAAGCACAAAATAATATGGATCGAATATCGTTTATCGTCGATAATAATAATAAAGGTTGATATTATACAGATGATAGTATAGTTTTGATGTAGAAATAATAATATTTAAGTACTTAAGTGCTTTCAATTTTTACAAATTGGGAATATACTGTATACTTATGAAGCGTTAGAATTACAATAAAATATATTATATCTCAATTTAAACTTACAGCTTATCAAGCACGTACATTGCTCCGAGGTTAATTTTACACTGTTTAATTAATATTTTGTTTACATAAAAATAACATTCGCATTTTTATCACGGAACTGCCAACTGGCTTTTGCCGTAGGTACCTAGTCCGTCATTTCCTATAGGCGGTTATTAAACTGAATATACTTAATAGTTTTTAATTAAAATTTTAGAATTATAATACCTACCTGCCTACCTAACTACCAAATTTTGTTTTGGAAAATTCTACAATTCAAATATTTGACAAGTGTGAATTAAAATATCTAGGTACCTAATCATAGTGTTACGGCGTTAGTACACCTACTTACGCATTCGCGTGCGGCAGCGAAACAACGAAAAAACTGTCAGTAGTGTGGCAGGATTTCGCATATGATATGTCTCACAGCACATAGATAGATGAAATAGTTGCGTCCTTGTCAGTATTGTTTCGCAAGGAACTGCGAAATGGCCATTACACAGACGCTTAAGTTTCGCTAGTCCCGTATTATACGCAATTGGACACGCAGATTATAAAAATACGTACAAAAAAGAGGTAGCATGGAGAGAACTTCAAACATGGAGAAAATTACAATGGCATATCATTGCGAAAAAGTTGCGAAAACATTGCTGTGTACTAACGTTCCGCAGATATTTCGCTACGCAGTAGTTTCGCAGAGATTCGCTGCCGCATACGAATGCGTAGGTGTACTAAAGGCGTTATGGAAACCAGATGGCTGATAAACATACATATATAATTTTAAATAAATACTTATATAGATAATTAACACCCAGACACAGAGCAAACATCTATGTTCATCACACAAATATTTGCCACGGGTGGGAATCGAACCCACGACCTCTGGCTTGGAAGGCAGGGCCACTACCATCCAAGCCAACCGGTCAGTCAAGTAGGTAGGTAGGTACTTAAATTTCTTTATCGAAATAATATGTAGGTATTTAGAAAAGTATTGTACCTAATATAGGCCGCCAGTGTAAAATTGGCGATAAAATTGGATAAATATAAATATGGCATATTTTTATATCTACTTATACCATGCTTATACCTATCTATGGCTTAGTTTTTTAGCCGACGTTCCCAAAACGACAGATATTTTCGTAGCTTATTTTAATTCTCATCAATACGATATTTATTATCACTAAGCAGACCGCACCATTTGATGTAAAGACCTTGTAAATTTCGGTCCCGGGTCGCGCTTAGTGGACACGCATTTGTGCACGAGGGACACTAGAGGTTGATAAACCTCAGGGTCCTCAGGCCAAGAGATTTGCATTTGTTATGCGCGTGGTATTAACCTTCTCTCTTAGAAATCGATAACAATATTAAATAAATAGCTTCAATTCAAAGCAATATGATATAGCTTTTTAATCACAATAGTATGTCAATATCCTAATTAGCGAAAGCGTCCTAACCAAATTGAGGTACTCAATTAAAAAAATATATGGGCAAGTAAGATGGAATATAATATTATGTTTATACTTTAGATGTAACTCATATGTACCTAGTAAGTTGCCTACCTATTATGATGAAAATTGGTACGATCTCTTGCGTTATTAGCCCTCAAAGGTCACTGGCATGTTGCGTGTTGTATTGTCTAAAGTTCAGGATCATTAAAAACAAACTTAATAACACTTAGGTATGCTTTATTAAAATGTAATTTAGTTACCAATAGGTATGTTTAAAAGTAAATACAACGTACAAGTGTTAGAAATTAGGATTTATTCAAGGAAACAGAAAATTAAGATAAAATCATTACAATTTTTTATTATTTATTTACCTTTCAAATAATTTTGATGCTTTTTTGCCTTGAGCTTTTTATTTAAATATTTATGGCCTTAGCTGCATTATAATTCTAATTGTAATTAAATGAATTTCAAACATTCCTGGGAGAGAAGAAACATCTCTAGTAACTACCTACCTATTTCTGTTTATAAATATATTTTAGGCGATCTTCACACTGCCCCGCACTCATCCCGCACCACACTGCATGTTGCGTGACTGCGTGTTTAACGTTACTTGTAAGTATCTCCGTTTGTATAGAAAACACGCACAGTCCAACACACTGAAAATGCAACCACGCGCTTTCATGCGGATCACGCGCATACACGCGGAGAAACATGCACCCCCGCGCGTAGGTGCGGGGCGAGACGCAAGGTATGGCACACCGAATCCCGCAGTGCCGCGCGTCGTGATGCTCAGTATTGCACGACCACCACAGAGAACGGCGAATAAATGAGCCGCCGTGCGTGAATCTACAAACGCACCTACGCGCGTGAGTGCGCAAAAAACCCGCACGATGATGCAGATCTGCATTCCCGCAGGAACGCGCGTAGGTGCGTCGACACGCAATATGCAGCATGATGCGGGGCAGTGTGAAGATCGCCTTAGACCTTGATCGAATGAATATTTGGACTTTAAAAATCAGGATATGATAGCAAACAAAAGGTTTAACACCGAGGTCGATTGAAAATGGTACATAATCTTGACTAAATCGTGAATCTACTTTAAATCCATTTCAGCATAAGTATACCTAACTTTATCCGACTTTAACTATTGTTGTTTTTGTCAACGGTCGACTGATTTAATAAAAAAAAAACTATTTATGAATTATTCCATGGGCCGATAAAGCCAGAAAAAGAAACCGACACATACCTAGTTCCACAAGTTATAATCTATAATATGACTACCTACATACTTATAAATTTCCGGAAAGGCGGGCGGAAAAAAAACCTGCATACCTACCTAGTTCCGTTTCTGTGGGATTTGCGGGATAAAACCTGTCCTATGCGTTAATCCAAGTTACCCTCTCAAGTGCCAAATATTATTGTAATCGGTGCAATTTATATTTAATATTTGCGTGAAAGAGTAACAAACATCCATACATACTCACAAACTTTCGCATTTATAATATTAGTACTTAGGATGACTTTTGCCATTCAATTTATTTTTATTTTTGGGAAATTATGTGTAACATTAGGTATAAAGTATAAACAATAATATTATCGGAGTATCTGCCAAGAGAAAATAATTAAGGGCCCTTAGTAGGTGAAAACGGCAAAATGGACTGTTTTCTATGAGATATAATTGAAAATATTGAAGTTTTTTCGCACTGAAATATTTATAATTTCTAATATGTATTACAGGACGTATGTGTGATGGGATGACTGTTTCCAAAACACGATTGGAAAAATTTTGCTCGATAAAAAAAAATCCTGAAGTTACCTCTAAAATATCATATAAATGCTCATTACAACCGTATTTTACGATAATAATTCGTATAAAATCACAAATACATAGGTATTTACCTTCTCGATTTCGTGACTGTTTTAGATTTAGGAAATACTAAATATTTTCATTCACTTTTTGATAAAAATGTGAGTGGCGCTTACGATTTTTAGTTTCGAGCACGTTGATTCCATACTAAACGCGGACCCCCTCACCGCTTACCTCAGGCCCGAATAGCTGAATTTTCGCTGACCGCCTAACCCCCCTTAATAGTCCACTAAATTGAATTGAACTATTATGATCTGTGCTATTACAGTAAGTACAGCTAACGCCATCTATAATTTACAATCAATAACATAAACCATAAAGTCGATTGTCGTAAGATCGAACCACAGGATCGAACAGCACAAATTATTGTAAAGGTTTTTTTTCTCAAATTGATTTTGGGAGATAGCGAGAAAAACAATAGAAATTACATTAATGACATAACTTTCTCAAGAATTGACTGGTATTCAATTTGGTAGCAATTAGTATTGACATATTTTATTTTCTAGTATTAGATCTATTAGATTGATTAAATTGATTTAAAAAATAAATATAGTTATATCTCAAACATATCATAAATTCAACATTTATAGTTCTATGAATGCTTTAAATTTTAATTAATAATTAACATTGCCATGATTCATTCATTTGTACTAGGAACTTAAATTTTATTGACCCTTAGTTCAATTTTCAAGAATTAAACCCAATTATAAAAGTAGAATACATACTGCAATGAGAAACAAAAGAAAAAAAAAACAAATTAAAAATGAACATTTTATTGGTTACTTATAAGATGACTTATATGATGAAGCACTGGAGTGCTCAAACTAAGCTACAAAACTGGAAGAAATCCTTTTATGTCGGGATATTACTATGATTAAGTGTTTGTATTATTGTCTTAAACATTTGAGTATATAAACTATAACAAAAGTTATGAATAAATAGATTTCAAAATTGTTCTTAGCTATGCTAAATAACCTTAAAACTATTGTGGCTACAACTAACTTATTAATATTTAGCTGTATTATATAAATTAAGCCAGTGACGTGCCTTATAGCTGTAAATAGATACAAAAAACTTCACAAAAAAATAATGTAAACATTTTAAAATGCATTTTTAAATGCTTTCTAACTAACCTAATATCTAACTGCCTGGTACACAGTCCAAGTTACAATTGTGTTAAATTTTGTATTTTTAGTATTAAAATATTAACTATAAATTGAATTAAGTGTAATGAAATTAGTTTAAAAACTTTTTGGCATATTTATAAGAATCAATTTAGAGTCATATTAGTAATATTTTGTCTTATCTTATATTAAATCTATTGTACTATTATAATTGAACTGTAAGTTGCAATGTCACAATTGTTTTATTCAATTACGAATTTTGATTTATATCTAGATACAATAATTATGATTACATACAAATACTTATAATTAAAACTATCCAATTTGCTATTTTTCAGTGGGATATAACAACTTTTCATCATGTAACCTTAATACAGAATAAAAAAACAGTCTACATTTTGTGCAAAATGGAAAAATAAATAACATTTATTTATATACTGTCATTACTGTCATTGAAAAACAAGTACTGAATACTGAAGATTACTTAATACTTGCAAATATGCATGGCTACTTATCAACTGTATAATGTTCACAATCTTATACTAAGGAATGTTGAATTATAAATCAATCTTATAAAAAATGTGCACTAAAGTGCAAAATTTCAGTGGTTGAAACATCAAGATATGTTATAAATATTTCGGGACAATTTTCACACACGGCACGATCTGATCCCATACTAAGCTTTCGCTTGTGTTATGGAAACCAGATGGCTGATAAACATACATATATATAATTTTAAATAAATACTTATATAGATAATTAACGCCCAGACACAGAGCAAACATCTATGTTCATCACACAAATATTTGCCCCGGGTGGGGATCGAACCCACGACCAGTGGCTTGGAAGGCAGGGCCACTACCAACCAAGCCAACCGGCCAGTCGAACAGTTATAATCAAGAGGTGTACTATACTTATATTTATTTCCACTGATTTTCAGTCTTTCTATATTTTAAACAGTGAACACAATATAGTTCCTTAACATCTTTCTTAATTTTGTCACATTTTAGTAGTGGCCTCGAGGGAGCGCAGTAAGGGTGCGCGGGCCATATACTAGAATCTGTCTTTAGAAGCATGCAAGTCAGGGTTTGTGAGGTATTGCAGCTCTTGCAATTCTTGGAATTTCTCATGGTCACGGATGTGTGCATAGTTCGCAGACAGACACATCAAATAGTGAACTAAACTTAAAATAACGAGAATGCAAGAAACCATTGCCAATATAAACATAAATTCAGCCTTTTCGACATAGTCTTTACAGAATAATTTCACTTTGTGTGCTTCACAAATTTTCATATCTTCTTGCCTTACAGAAGACGGAAACATAAAGTCAAATTGAGTAAAATCAATGCACGTCGATAAGTCTATGTTTCTCGGCTTTGAACAAAGCTTCCAAAATATTGTAAACAAGAATGTGGTGATAACAAGAAATCCGAGGAGAATAAGCCAGGTGAATGTGAGAATGTACGTGATTATCATGAATATTGCGCAAGATATTCTTCCACCGACTCTAGCTCTCCATGCCCGATAAACCTTTTGTCGAGTGGCACCTGTAGTTAGGCAACCTAAACATAACAACATGAAACCCAATGCAGCCATACAAGCACTACCGACGATGAATATCATCTGCAATGCCTCGATCCATATTAGACGAAAGTGAAAAACTTCATCGAACATCAAAATAGAAAGTGCCGATCCTCGATACATAGTTCCACAAAATACCCCCACGCCCAGACAACACATTATTGTAGCTATGAGAGTCGCATGGGGGATTCTCGTAAGGCAAGCTTGACACGTATCACCCATTATTCCAAGTTATCACTTTTACACAAAACAGAATAAAATCCTTGTTTACGTATTAACTATTTAGAAATTGTAGTCTACACTTGGAAGAAAGAAATGTTGACTGATGTATCATATTTCACGCCACAGATATAAACACAACTGACAAGTTCAAACAAAAGCACAGATTATTAATCGTAAAACTATTAGTATGGAGTGTAGAAGTTTCAATACTGAAGAAGTGAAATTATTATTAAAAAAATATATTTTAGTACATAATATTCTAAATTACTTCTTTACATTATTAAATAAAATATTATAAAGAAATTTTATTCAGATCATCGTGTCTGGACGATACAGAATAGCCACGTCGAAATGACGTTTGAGACTTGAGTTGACAGTTAAAATTATTACTCAAATTGATGTTTCCACTTTGAAACATATTTTAAAATTTTGTCCAAACAATAATTAAGTATCAATAGTTATTTATAAGAAAACCTTTTGAAGCGTAACATTTACATTCCAGGGACTTAGTGTCGGCTGCAACAAAGACTCCTAAAACTTATTCATCAAAGAGAAATAATATAATTTTAACTATTTTATGAAGCTCTTGCCATGGAGGTACTTTATCATCAGACCAGTCAATTAATACAAGAAACTACTGATTTATTTCATAAACTTGATAATGATACTAATCCAGAAAAAATTGAAAATGATATTCAATTGAGGATAAACCAGATTAATGGGTAAGAAATACCTATATTCTTAAATTTTTCCTATGTTATGATGGAAATTAATTAATACGCGCATTTTTTAACTTTCAGGAATTGTGAGAAACTAGATATTATGGTGTTTAAAACACCTATCAATCAAAGACCTATGGCAAAGATGAGGGTGGACCAACTTAAATATGACAATAAACATATACAGGTAGTCAATGAATACAGTTATTTAAGATGATTTGATTAATATTAAAGTATAAGTGATTGCAAAACTTTAAAAATGTTCTAGAACTTCTACATCAAATCACTCTTTTACAGTGATATAATAAATTAGATCTTATCATCATTTATTGTGCAATTACAGGCGTCACTAATAAATGCTCAAAATAAAAGACGAAGGCGGGAACAAGAAAGGACAGAAAGGGACCAATTGCTAAGCAGACGTTTTGGGAATGATCACATGGCTATCACTGTGGATTATATGGCACAGGAAAATACATCATTACAGAACTCACATACGCATGTTGATGAAATGTTACATACAGGTTTGTTATTTCATGTTTGAATTAAAAATTTCAGTTAGGGCTAGCACATACATACAACTTGTAGTTGAACAACTGTTTTGTTGTGTCTCATAAGTATATATCAATATTTGAACCGCCCATACTGTCAACTCAATAGTTGATCAATAAATAAGTGAAAAAGCTGTATCGGTTTGCTTTTGATTAAAAATTTGGACAACTAACAATCACGCGCTCATTGTGTATTGCAATGTATTAATAACTCAGGCCCCGGAACCACAGACACAATAGAAAATCTATTGTGTCTGAGACCGATCGGGCCGCTTGGGGCTCAATGGGTTAAAAAAATTAAAATCAACTAATCAGTCTCGCTTTAGCATTGTAAGCAGATTTAATTTGAATCCGCTTCTAATGCTAATGCGGATTTTGATGATACTTGGCAGTGATGTAGCTACACATTTAGAAAAACTTGCCACGGGTTTGTAAAATTTGAAACTACCTGCCGACACAACCATCTTACACATAAATAATATCATTTAATTTAAAACTATAAAAAGAAATACACTCCAATATTTTTCCCAAGTTCATAAATGGTCATGCATTAAAAGAAGTGATAAATTATCATTATTTAATGGAATTGAAAAACATGGGAAATCTGTAGTTAGAGAAATATGTACAGTTTCTTTGAATTGTGAGAAACAGCTAGATATCATGGTGTTCAAAACACATAGGAAAAATGTTGCATTATCTATAATTTGAATGATTTTATGCAATATTTCAGTGCGAGAGTGGCCTTAAAATACTCATACAATTCTAATTGAGCTGTTAGATTTGAAATAAACCACACAACTATTAAGTTTATTCAATACTAGTTTCATAACTTCTCATATAATTCTCCAATACAACCTATTTATTTAATATAGCGCCATCTAGTTTCAATTGAATGAAATAAAGCAAATCAATGGAGAATTTATAACAATTTTATGTTTCTACCCAGTGTTTTTGTTATTTAATTTTTATATGCATATCAATGAAGCTTAATATTATAAATTAAAAATATGAAAGTAACTCTGTCTGTTGCTTATTTACACCTAAACCACTGAAGCGATTTGGAAGACATACAACATAGTTTTTTCCTGGAAATCCTCTGTGAGCGGGAACTATGCGGGTTTTTTTTTTTGAGTATGTGAGTGAAGCCACAGGTAGAACCCTAGTTAAATATAATATGTAAAATATATTTTTGTGAAAGTAACTTAAACTTATTACCTTAATACATACCTAAATACTTTCTCATCATCAATCATCAATACATATAATAAAATTGTAGAAAAGTGATGTCTGTACAATGAAAATATTAAAAAAAAAATAGCAGGTGTTATTATTAAATCGATCCTAAACCCAAAACTGTAGTTAAAAAATTTTTTGTCTGTTTGTCTGTTTGTCTGTTTGTCTGTATGTTTGAACACGCTAATCTCAGAAACGGCTTATCCGATTTAGATGCGGTTTTCACTAATATATTGTGGTAAGCTTCATTTAACATTTAGTGTTTATTTCATGTCAATCGGTTCATAAATAAAAAAGTTATGACCATTTAAGTAATCACAGCGAACATTTGCTAAGGCATTCTATACATGAATTACTTTATTACGTAAATTATACGCTAAAGTTATTCCTTGACATGTCCAGATGATCATATCGAAAGTCCCCAAGCGTGGGGGGGGGGTGGTTATGCTGAGGGGGTAGTAGGGGGGTCAAAGGACCTTTATTTAGATTTTTGCTCATAAGTCTAAAACCTGCACAAATAGCATTATGGTTACTTCTAGGTAAATTTTCTATATAGAAGGTCTTTGAAATTATGTCGTAGGTATTATATTTTTAACCCCCGACGCAAAAAGAGGGGTGTTATGTCCGCTATGTGTGTTTACATGTCTGTCTGTGCCACCGTAGCTCGCTAACGGGTAATACGAATTAGATGCGTTTTTTTTTTGTTACATTAGTTGTTTATTATATATAGGGGTAAGTGGGAATGAAAAAAACGAATGTTGTCGGTTATACCCAAGTGATATATCAAATGAAAATAGACGACATGTCAGAAACAATTAGTCAAATTTTATCAAAATCGGTTCATCCATTTATTTGATATAGGGGTAAAAGTGGGAATAAATAAATAAATTTTATCAAATATACTCAATGACCTGACGTGAGAAGAATAATGAGGCATATTTAATCAAAATCGGTTCATCCATTTATTATAATATAGAGGGGTAAAAGTGGGAATGAAAAAAACGAATGTTGTCTGTTATACCCAAGTGATATATCAAATGAAAAAAGACGACCTGTCGGAAACAATAAGTCAAATTTTATCAAAATCGGTTCATCCATTTACTATAATATAGAGGGGTAAAAGTGGGAATGAAAAAAACGAATGCTGTCTGTTATACCCAAGTGATATATCAAATGAAAAAAGACGACCTGTCAGAAACAATAAGTCAAATTTTATCAAAATCGGTTCATCCATTTATTTGATATAGGGGTTAAAGTGGGAATAAATAAATGAATTTTATCAAATATACTCAAGTGACGTATCTAATGAAAGACATGACGTGTAAAGTACAATAAGACATATTTTATCAAAATTGGTTCATCCATTTATTGGATATAGGTATAAAAGTGGGAATAAAAGTTGTCAAATATACCCAAGTGGCATATCAAATGAAAGGGCATGACCTGACGTGAGAAGTATAATGAGGCATATTTAATCAAAATCGGTTCATCCATTTATTATAATATAGAGGGGTAAAAGTGGGAATGAAAAAAACGAATGTTGTCTGTTATACCCAAGTGATATATATCAAATGAAAAAAGACGACCTGTCGGAAACAATTAAGTAGTCCAATTTTATCAAAATCGAGAATCTAATGAAAGACATGACGTGTAAAGTACAATAAGACATTTTATCAAAATTGGTTCATCCATTTATTGGATATAGGTATAAAAGTGGGAATAAAAGTTGTCAAATAATATACCCAAGTGGCATATCAAATGAAAGGGCATGACCTGACGTGAGAAGTATAATGAGGCATATTTAATCAAAATCGGTTCATCCATTTATTGATTTATAGCGGTAAAAGTGGGAATGAATAATCGAATGTGGTCAAATAATATACTCAAGCGGCATATCAAATGACGTGTGAATTACAATTAGTCATGTTTTATCAAAATCGGTTAATCTGTTTATTACATATAGGGCACCTTAGGGGTGATAGTGGGGATAAATAATCCAAATGGAGTACCAAACGAAAGGATACATGTACATATATAGGTATGATTAGACATGGTTAAGATCAAAATCGGTTCTGCCATTTACTAGGGGTGAAAGGGAAAAGTTGAAAGTCTGTGAAAGTAGAAGGATATGGGAGCGGGAGAATAACCACATCCTGGAAATTTTGAACTCTTCTGTACCTAAGTTTTATAGCTCAGTTTAGTAATAAATTTTACTAACAGTTCTTTTGTGTTATTATTTATTTTATTTCTTAACTGTTACATAATAATCTGTAAGTACCTACTTATAATTTTGTTGTATATGATAGTACGTGTTTCAAGACGTGTTTACTCAATAATTGTGTGTTAAGTAGTACCTAACTACTATGCAGTCACTATTCCACGCGGACGAAGTCGCGGGCACAGCTAGTTATGAATATAATTATTATGTATGTAAGTATGTGTTTTTTGTATAGAAAGAATAGTTTGCTCATGAATATCTAAAATGTATATTTGCTTATAAGGTGAGATGACTTAATTCGTATTAATTGTGAGTGTATTAAAAATCATTAAAAAAATTAAGATTTAGCGCCAAATTATGTCTTCTGAAGTTATAGTGCGGTTTCCTATTTTTTTTAATTTTTAAATGTTTTTTCGACTAACATTGCTATTAACACTTAATAAACAAATAATTAAAAAAAGAACCCTCTGTCATGTTATGCAAAATTTATAAGCAAATTGCGGATGAGTATATGTATTATAGTAAAATTGCATTTTGGCAGATAAGTTAATGAATGTTTGCATATTCCATCTCTTCTACATTCCAACTGATTAGACCATAAACGTTTCCGTTGCTAATAGTAGTATTTACTATGCGTATGTGAGTAATTATATGCTTGTGACATAAAAACTTGCTCCATAAAAAAAACACACTAGTTACTGATATTTTAAATAAAAAATGAATCTATCAATGAACGTGATAAATAAGGACTGAGGCGCCTGTTACATGTAAAGTATTTACTGTTTACTATTTATCGTGATTCGTATGTTTAGTTCTTATTGATACTTGATAGATGTCTGCTTTTATTGATGGATTGGTTCACGAGAACTAATTATTTATAATGTAAATATTAAGTCCGCTTTCTTGCTGAATATCCATACTAATATTATAAATGCGAAAGTAACTCTGTCTGTCTGTCTGTTACTCAATCACGCCTAAACTACAGAACCAATTTTCATGAAATTTGGTATGGAGATATTTTGATACCCGAGAAAGGACATAGGCTACTTTTTATCCCGGGAAAATGACGCAATCCCGGATCTCCCACGGGAACGGGAACTACGCGGGTTTTTTTTTTTGACTGCGCGGGCGAAGCCGCGGGCGGAAGCCGGAAAGCTAGTTATAAATTAATTCCCCATTCTGGGGGATCGTCTTGGCCCGGTTTGTAAGAATTAGTAAAATATTCCCGCAAAAAGTTGGATGCGTTCTGCATGTCCCGTTTTTTTGCGTGAAAATTGGAAAAGAGTTATAATTTCTTTAATTTCGTACGCTTCGGTGGGGAATAAATGTAGGGTAAACTCTGTTGCGCGAATTAAACAAGAGAAAAAAACAGCTTGGACAAGAAACAATAAGTTTGGTGGACCAGGATATAGGATATATAGCGCCTAGATCTGAGGACGTCGGAAAAATCTGCATATAGAAACTGCAATTTTTTACAAAAGTCCCGCATCCAATGTTCAGAAATGCTCCATAATCCAGCTTTTATATTCAATAATCATCACATGCAAGGGGTCGTCAAATGGAATCGAGAAATCTAGAAATCTATTATGTATTAAATATTGACATTGATTAGTATGCTAGTTACACGTTCAGCAAATACCACAATATATTAGTGTTTATTGGCGGAACACAGTGTATTATTTACCTGTAACTGGCACCATAAGTATCTCACCGTAAAATTATTTACATTAAAATCACCAGATTAAAAACTAGTGAGATTGTAATTAGCCTTATCGCTGACAGCGATCTCTGCCAGGCAACCCATGCTGCTTAGGGTGACAAATCAACATCGAGCTATGCTGCGCTGTACTGCGCTGTGCTGTGTTTGGTCAACTCGCTCGTTTAGTATTTTAATGAGGATGGACAAACAAACCATGCTGTGCTGCGCTGTGTGAGGCTACGCTCTGTTTAAAAACGCAGCAGTCTCGAGCGAGGTACGCTACCCGCCGTGCTGAGCCGCGCTGTGCCGAACTGTGCTATGTTTTTATGGAGCTCTGCCATGCTGCGCTGTGTCGAGCTATGCTAGGTTTGGAGCACGCTGCGTGCCCCTCCATCGCCTTCAGACGTCTCTCTCACTCTCGTACTCCCATCTCGCTCGCACTTGCGTATGCGCGCACAAAGAAACAAGAACGAACGAGTTTATACTGAGCTAGATTGACCCTTATTAGATAACCGCTAGATTGATTAGACCCTTAACTAGAGTCGTGAAAAATTGTTACGTATGTATAGTCGTGGGTCCATTAGACCCATGTATTTTGAAATGGTCATAATTACTTATTTATGCATTTTTTTAGGTAAATTTAAATAAAATATGATATTTTAGTTTATAAAGAATATCTACATATTATAAAAATCAACAATTAGAACTTTTATTTACTTAACATAATTTCACTTATAAAATCAGTCGTTGTTTTCTTACACAACAAAAAGGCGTCTTACAAAAATTATAAATCTCAACAAAATTTTTATTTATTTTAAAATTTAAATCAATTTTTTTTTATCTAACTAAAAAAAGTATGTTGCTTCCTAGAAAAAACAAAAACAAACTAAAAACTCTTATATAAAAAAAATAGCAATCCCTAATTACGTGCAAGATTTACAAATTATATTTGCACAAGTCATGCATATGGGCTCCCTGCATTTAGTGCACAAATGATCAGAACTTTCACAATTAGATATTTCAGAGCTCGTGTCATGTTCTCTCTCGACAACAAAATCTACATCATCATCGGAAAACTCATTATCTGATCTAGTTTCTGCAATACGGGTAGGTGTTGAGTTTTCATCGGAGTCTTCATCATTTTTTAACAATTCTTCATTTAACCATTGTTCTAACATCTCTTCGTTATCAACACGTACACTTCTGTGATTCGACATAGCGATAAACTAAAAAAAATACAATAATAAATTTAATAACGAAAATAAAAAAGTTACGTATCTATAGTCGTGGGTCCAGTGGACCCCTGTAAAGGTCAGTACCTACCTAAGGAGTACCGAGCCGAACACGTCTGTCTCACAGGATACGCTCCGGCGTACTACAGGAAGGTACTGAGCAGTGGGAGGTTCTGCGGTAAGTGCCGTGGAGTACACGAGACTTTAAAAACTCAACCTGGGCCCATTGGACCCACGACTCTAGTTAAGGGTTAAAAAACGTAGCTTAAGAAACACAGCACAGCACAGCGCAGTACAGCGCAGCATCGTTTAATTGTTAAAAAAAAGTAGCTTAAGAAACACAGCACAGCACAGCGCAGTACAGCGCAGCATAGCTCGATGTTGATTTGTCACCCTTACAATTTAAAGCGTTATTTTGAGTCATTTTAAAAGTATTCGTAAATACTTTACTAAACTGTACATTTGATTTAGGTAAATAGGTATTATTAATTATATTTGCCGCCAACCCGCACTTGGCCAGCGTGTCTGATTCCGGCCTGTACGTACCCTCAGAGGAGGCCCTTGCCCCAGCAGTGGGAACGAATATGGGCTGATGATGATGATGATTTATATTTGTTCCCTTCTGTGTTAAATTTTAGTTTAAGTATTTTCTAAAAAAAATCTAGTCGTGTTTTTTCGCAGCACAATAAAATAGGTACCTATTTGTTTAAAATGTTTTTTTTAGGATGATGTACAGCAAAAAAGTTAATCTATTCAAAGTAATTAAACACAAACTGTATAATAAATAGTAAAAAGATAAATATAAATTAGGCACATACGTAAACAGCTTCGTTTAAAAATTCATAATCTACAAAATTTTATCTTTAGGAAATTTTATATTTGGTAAAAACGTGTTTTGCTTAAATATTTTATGATTCTTTTTGTGCAAAAAATATAAAGTAGGTAATAAATTTTTTCAAAAAAAAATTGTGACCTATCTATGTTTTTGAGCGATGAAAACTTTAAACATACTTTTTAATTACATATTAGTATTTGCTTAAGTAATTATTATCCATAATTTAAGATTTATATCTCTTTACCTACAATAATCAATAGAAAGTAATAATAAAATTAATGTAAAAGATCGTATGTATAAATTGAAAGAGTTAGTTATAGTATGAATCGCGACACAGGCTTGATTTTAATGACAATTCCTCAGTAACAATTAGGTACCAACTGTATTATTACTTAATACTGATGTATACATCAGTATGCCGACAGAAAAATAATGAATAATAAAAACGTTAGAAGTTAGAAACACGTGATTATGTAAGTAATGTCCATATTTTAACAGAGGGAATATTTAATTATTTAATTGTTGGCCGAGTAACTACGTGGATCATGCAAACATCTATTAAACACAGAACCGATGCGTTCAAAACTCGACGACAGTACACTTCAGTGGTTTCCCGTATAATCTTAATTACTATTGGAACAAGTTCAGTTGGTGTGTGTCCATAGGATAGTGAAGACAATTTATTTCGTTGGTGTATAAGAAGTGTAATTATAATAGTTTCAACATAATAGTTTTGCCTCGGCCGTATTGTGTTTAATCAAAGGAAGGTGGAAGTGGCGATTTATGAACGCAATTTGACGTCTTCGTGTATTTCAATAGGTAACAAATAATTACTCACCACATTTTGAATTGTCATTCGCGTCCGGTACACCTTTATTTATTATCACTGAACTATTTTGTGTATAGAAGATTCACTACGAAAAATATCTATCGATAGAACCAAGCCATTCTATTTATTATATGGTTTCAATAAAAACGAGTCCGATCAAAGTCGCGCAAAGTTTGTTCCACACTACTCTAAACAACATCTACGATACAAGTAGTTAATTATTATCACGTTCGAGGTAATTAAATGATTGCAAGCCTTTGAGATTTCTGTTCATGGGAACTGCACGATGCTCTCAAATTATCGTCAGCACCGAGATTTAGGAATATGACTCGGCGATATCTACCTTCGTAATATTTTGTATTTTGAAACAACTCTGCAATGAAGGTAAACTATTTAACCTTGACAATAGATGTCGATATAGGTATTTGTCGAAACCTGTTATGTTAAATAATTATAACTGTGTTTAGATGATATTAATTAAACATATAAATATGAATGTTTGAATTTGAATAAACACGTCAACAAAGTTTTAGGAATTATTTGATATGACGTTGTTTTCTTTCAGGTTTGAATTATGATTTTAGTTTTATTCTTACTCGTAACTAACAATATTATTGATATAATATATTTTGTGCAATCTATTGAATATAAACCAATAATTATTATTATTCCATCGATTGAAAATTATGGTAACGTAGGTAGGTACCTGTTGTATAACCTAGACCTAGAGTTAAACAATAGCGCTTTTTATTATATTCCTTATTCATATACATATTATGCACAACAGAATTATTGGTATTTTGTTGTTAATTACCTTTATGTTATTACTTATTTCTGACTTCTGAGTAATGGCAGTCCGAAAATAGTTATACATATATAGTCCTGGGATAGATGCACATACCTTAAATCTCTATGGACGGTATAGATTAATTAAGATAATCTGCCTTAAATGTCAAGAATACCTGATTCACTCAATTGCTGAGTCTAGCATATATTGAGGGCTAGATTCACTACTTTTTTTATGTATATTAAATATTTTGGTACATCATTTTTTAATAAAAATTAAGATACCTAAGTAAAACAGAACATAATCAGAAGATTCTAAACAAGCTATGATGAGGAACTTTTCACATAAGTCATAAATCATAATATTATACGTCTGTATGGTGTATAAGAAGTGTAATTATAATAGTTTCAACATAATAGTTTTGCCTTTTGTTTAAACATCACTAATAATACTTAAGAAAAGTTAATTAACAAAAAAAAAGCTCGGCGTGTGTGCCGAGCATACGTTTCAGAAGTGAAACTTCTTCGGCAAGAGGCAAAGTCTATACCAAAATCATCGCCTTACTCTTTATTTTACTCTCAATGCGCGTATAGAAGTTTCACTTCAAAAATCCAATTCGTTATTCTACAATATACAATACAGTAAACAAATGCCACCTTAACGAACATTATAGGAGTGAAATATGTTTTACAGTTATTTTTTTTTACAGGATCAAATATTCTGGAGACGCTTCGCTACAACCGCGAGACATTGAAGGGTGCCCATCGCAGGCTTATAGACTTGGCTAACACATTAGGGCTATCCAATGCAACAATCTCCCTTATAGAGAGGAGGGTCTCTCAAGACAAATACGTGCTTTATGGTGGAATGTTTGTAACGTTATCTGTGATTGTCCTCGTTATTATATATCTAACATAGATATATTGTACCTATTCGCTTGTAAGACATTTATTTTTTAAGAATATTTATCGTTGCTACGTTGTATTGTTTATGTGTATAAAAGGAATTATAATTAAATAGATTGTACCTACGTCCTACCGTTTGTTGTTTTCTTTGTGAGATCATCATAATTTAATTTTAAAAATAAACCTATTGTTTAATAGGTAAATAGGTAATTATTCTAATCTGATTCCTCTATGCGCTCGACATTTGATGTGTTGACGCAATTACATAATTTATGGTTAATAAATTGCATTGATTGTCTTATACTTACTAGACTAGTAATTAAAAAATACATTATTCCCAGTTAGTTACTTTAATGCTATCGAGTAGCAACTTAAAGGCCAAGGTTTTACAATAAAATTGAAAAGTATTAACTAGGTACCTACCTACAGTTTATGCTGTGGTAATATGCTGATTTATAAAATGTACTAGGTAAAATATTTTAAATTATAATATGTAGTTGTATAAGTAATTAGCATTATGAATTATGATGCGAAAATCAAACGGACGATGTTATTTAGAAGTGCATAATAGTGAATATTGCCTCTATTTTTGTATGCTATCCGGTATTACACAAGCGGCCGGTAAAATCTTTGTAAATAGCTGCGAAATAATAACGTTATGTTTTTGATTCACTTCGTGGTTGAATATCATGGACTATTAATTTATTTAGAGGCTAGTTCAAAATTAAAGCAGCAATTATCAATAATCAAATTATTATTTTACGAGGTATGTCAGTCGTGTATTTCGTTATTTGATAATTAAGAGGAGGCTCCCTTTCTCATTTCTGGCACTGAGAGACCGGTTACGGTACTAGACGCTAATACAGCCGTAATAAAGTTGAATATCGCGTGCGCTCTTTGATCGCGTTCGAGCTCGAAAAGTAAGTCTCAATTCTTATTTCGTTTATAACTAAAGTAATAATTGATCTAGAGAAAAAATATCTTGGGATTCGATAGTAAACTCTATTTTCTTACTGTTAACATTTATTTTAGACATAAAGTCCAAGTAAATCTTTAAAAAAATGTAATAATCCTTAAAAAAGGCATCATTTTTGAATAAAAAATGAATCGAGCAAAAATGTTACAATTATGTTTCTGTCTTGTACATCGAAAGAAAAAGACCCAATAAATCATATACTAAATTTCCATTTTGATTGTATGTGTGACTGTTTCAGAATATTAATGCAAATTCACATAAAATTTAGGGAGCTTGCCCTTAATAACTGCTTCCGTTATTTTTTAAAATTATAGTGGGATAGAATGTTAATCACTATCTACCGGTGAAAGTCCTATCATATATTTGGTCAATGGCCATAGCAGATGGACACATATCATTTTTGTTATAAATAATCGATGCGTTTTTAACTGTTATTGACGTCCTCATTACTTCATTCATTTTCTTTGTTTCATTCAATACCGTAGGTCTGGATTATCTTCGATTGTAGCATGTAAATCTCATAAAACTTTAATTGGATAGTGAGAATACCTACGTTAAAAGCAAACAAGGCCACTAGTTATGTAAATAAAACGCTAAGCTATCAAAACAGATAATCCTATTCGTGGACACGAAACGCATACAAATCTAGCCTGCATTCGATTTCTTTGTTTGATGCATATTACCTACTTAGATATATTTATTACAAACTCCTCACAGCATTTATAACAATATACAAATGAATACATAAGTTACTTAAATATATACCCACTATCCGAGATGGAAAGTATGGCTTATATGATAGAAAACCAAAACGAGAAAGTAGAAAGTTCTCTTTTGATGAATTTTTTTTTTCAATATTAAAATTTAATAACCTAACTACCTATAATAAAAAAGAAAGACTAAATAACGCAACATCATTCCCTCTATAATTAGCACTCTTATATGTATCTAGGTCCTACCTATATTTAATAACCGTCTGTCTGTCTGTATGCTTAGATCTTTAAAACTACGAAACAGATTTTCATGCGGTTTTTTTAGTAGATAGAGTGATTCAAGAGGAAGGTTTTAGTATATAATTTATTAGGTTTTAGACTAAACTGGCAAAGCCGTGAGCGGAAAGCTAATGCATAGATATAGTATTTAAACCTACTAATTACCATTATTACGTGATGGTTCGATGTTGATTTGCTGATTTTGCAATCGAAATACATATTTTATTTTTAGCCGACTTCTTGTTTTATTGAAAACTCTATGTGAAAACTTTTCAAATAGTCTATTGCACCTTCAATATTCCTACTCTACGCATCACCAGATTTCAGTAAAATAAAACACAACAATCTCTCAATCGTTTATTTCATATAGTTTTCAAATCATTTCTCGCGCCCATCTGGATCGCAGCAAGGCATCTTCGGAGTAACGTGTGGGCACGCGAAGGCTACATCTTCTTTCTTCCTGACGCATGGTCCCGTGGCTTCAGGTGGAGGGTTCACGCAAGTGTCCACGTCAGGATGCGGCTCGCGAGGGTAGTCAGCTACTCGGAGCGCGGCTGGCGATATTTCAGGCACATCGCGCCTGTATTTCTTTACGGCTTCGTACGCATCGGGAGCGAGACGCATGAAGTCGGGTACCTTGGGAGATAGCAAGTAACTTAATAAGAGTGATGCTGTGGTAAAATTTGTGTATTTCCTTAATAAAAAATTACAAAATATCTCTAATTTATACATCTATATATCATAACTACAAATTATGTCAATAAATCCTATAGGTCTAAAATATTATTTCCTATAACAATCTTCACGAAATATTTGAATTAACTGATTCAAAAAGTCTATTGAAGTATTGCAATACAGTATTGCAATACAGTTGTAAACGCATTCCATTTCCACTCGCAATATCAATTTCGAAACAGGAATCAAATAAAAGCATTCCTCATTGCATTATTAACGTTGACAATTCAGCTAAAAGGCAAATTGCAGTGTACCCACGTGCAATATCTCTTTCAGTTCATGCATATTTACCGGCAAATTCAATTTGGTGATTCCGACAATTTAATTGCACGATAGTTACTGCGCTCATACGTTGGACACATGTCCCAAATAATCCAGCTCTAGTGGACAGATGCAAGCTAATTAATAAATACACCGGTGAGTCCAGTGATATAACGCGTAATAAATGGGAAAACAGAGGATCTATAATTGTACGCAAATGCAGATGATGCAAGTTTTTAATTAGTATTATAAATCAATGTTTAAGTGTTTCGTATCGCAAGGGATATTTCATGTGACTATTATTAATGTACAATTAAATATGATATACTTTCTTAGTTTTAAGTAAGTATATGTAGTTCCATTCTCTTTGGCCGAAATACCTAGGTATGTGATTTTCATAAAACGGTCAAGTGGCCCTTTAGCTCGACATTTGCGGAAAGACAAAGCAGTTCTTAAGTACAATGTAAGTAACTATACCTACCTGCCGCAAATGATTTATTCATTTTGTAGCCTGTATGAGACAAGTCTTCAACTGGTATGCCTTTATACTTTCAAACCCACATTCCTAGTACCTACTTCCAGTACCTACATAAATCAATTTGCAATTGTCATGTCGTGAGTTACGGCTCGACTGTGTACTTGACTCACACGAAAATATTTATGCATGAATTCTGTAAGTTAGAAGCTAAAGATTTCAGAGTTTTATTGAATTATAACTTTAGATAGTGAAATTCTATTTCGATTATTAAAGTCAATATAAATTCGAATATTATAGTCAATAGACAATATTTTATTGCACTTTACATTTGTAAGAACCTATTTCTTCACAATGTAATTCCATCACGCATGGTCATTTCTATGACAGCAGTAAATGTCAATAAAAAAGCAGTATTACCTCCTTGCAATCAACATCATAAGTTCCCAGATAGCCGGGTAGATGTGGTTTAGGGACCACCTCCTCCCCAGTGGCCCGCTGCGTCTGTTCGCTCGGTATGATCTCGTACGGACACTCATTGCGCTCACGTCGCTCAGCGCGCTCATGGGCGTCCTGATGTTAAAAGTAATCAATATAATATTATCATATGTTTTAGAGATTACTAGATAGTTAAACGCAAGTAAGAGTACTGTATAAGCTACTGTAAGTAGGTATATAGCTTTTTGCCAGTCTACATAATATAAAAAAAATAGAGGCGCTATTATCGTAGTTGCGAACATCAACTTTGCAACTTTTGGTCAATTTGGTATGGACATAAGTACCAACATACATTTCCCCTCGTCCCCCTTATAAAAAATATCATAGTTAATATTTATATTTATTATATCTGATGATGATGAATCTAAATAAGTATGCAAATTTAATACTGGTAATTTTATCGCGAAACTTAACGCTCTGTGTGACACAATCATACAAAAAATCACAACCTAAACTAGTTACCTACCTAACCAAAAACTTGAATTATTCATAAAATATTCCTCAAAGAAGTTCTTAGTATTTTTTACACACTTCGCACTATGAACCTTTACACTGTTAATTAAATACATTGTTATTTTGCAATAGAAAGACAAAAAATTCCGTGAGACAATCCAAAAATATAGGAGTAGGTACCTATCACAGGTACCTATATACACTGGTCATCAAAAGAATCGACCCATCTGCATTTTTACGGCAAATATATACTTAATCTTATAAAGCTGAAGAGTTTGTTTTTTGTTGTTTGTGTGTTTGTTTGAACGCGCTAATCTCAGTATGATATGTAAATTAATCTACGAGTAGATTAATTTAACTAAGTACATATCTATTTTTTTATATCCAATTCATATGAATCACGTAGCAGCCATTTCTAGTTACAGATAAACAGCTGAGCACGCCCGCATGGATCCCACAAATTTCAACTTGTTTAATATTTGTTTTGAATTGCTACATTTCCAAGAAGAAAGTACATCCTTACTGTTTGCTTGTCTTTCTATCAGGTCACAATAGAGCAATTTTTATATCTCGACATAGTTAAAGTCTAGAGAGGTATAAAGGCTACATTTTACCGGGATAGGAAACATCTAATTCCCATGAGAAATTTGGACCACGCCATTCGTTTACTAACATCGTTTAACTACGAAAGATACTAACTATAGTGTCGTTATAAATGACACTACGATAGTATTAACTACGAACGATACTACTATAATATCGTTATGAACTATAGAGAACTTACAGCATCTCTGTATCTCTCGCAATAGTCCTCTTCCTCATTGAAGTGTGGTTGTTGGCCGGGCGGATAAGATGGTCTGGGCGGCTTCTCTCGATGTTCGTCCGGCGCCGCACCGCTGAAACACACCACCTTCTGGTGGTCCTCGCGAGCGGCACCAGACTTCAGGATGCCTTTCAGTGGCTGTATGTTCTTGCATCTTGGGTTACTGTTAATAAAATTAGGTAATTATAGACTAACTGCCCCAGCAGACGTTGTTCTGTCCTATTGAGTATTGCCCCTTCTGGTTTCTATCCATAAGGACATTACTGTACCTTAAAAAAACTGTTAAAAATATGCCGAATATTTTTTTTCTTTAATTTACGAAGTATTCGTGCAGAATCCTTTGTGGAACACGTGGCTTAATTCTTAATTAGGTATGTGTCTGCAAAATGATATTTTTTAAGTCTTAGTGGTATAATTGTGTAAGAATCTTAGTGGTATAATTGGAGATCAGCGTAATTAAAAGCGGATAATAATTATATTTTGTAAATATAATTTATGTGTGAATTTTCAAATACAGGTAGATAATATTATTATCTATTGTTATTGTTCATATATTAACGGAAGTATTAAAAATCAGAAAATAAATGTATGCTTTTTGCAATTGTTAAAATTGAATATTTATACTGTTTTGAAAAATAATTTGTACTGTATTAACATGTTCAGTAAAATATGATAATATTTAATACAATATGTTTAATATTCATAAATCTGCACGTGCATATTTTCGTAAAACAGTATCGAGTTAAATTTTGGTCCCGGATATTATAATATCGTTATAATATGAAGGCTTTTATCGTCAAAAGACTACATTGCTTAAAGCTATGTTCGCAACGTTGACGCCACACCGCAACCGGTTGTATTAAAAAAAGTGAGAAAAACTCGCATTCTTGTTTTTCTCATGCAGGAAATTAGCAGCGGAATGTATCGGCGTTTTTTGCTTATTTGTGATTTTAAATCGTTATAATCTTACCCACTTTTAAAAAAAGCATATTATATCAATAACAATATGTAATTACTTATGCTTGATAGTTGATACATATCTATATTCTGAACTAGTACTGAAGGACAATTATACCTAATGTTGCTCATTTTATGATAATAAATAATAATAGATGGTTTAATGTATAATTTATACAAAAATCTAAATAAATTATAAAATTGTTCTCTAATACGACTTTTCTCAGTTAGAACTTTATTATTTAGCATAATAGGTACCTATATAAAATCGATGGGATAATATTTAACCAAGAGATTATTAATTTAAGTTGTAATAAAATTACATAGAAGCTTAGTGATAAAATCTTGTCAACCTTGTCTAGGCTTGCAAGGAGGTCAAGATCGTAATGTAAAATCGAAATTATAATTTCATTAGAAACATAATATAGTAATTTGATTCTAGCAAACAAAGGTATCTATTTCAAATCAAATTAATCCACATAATTATTAAAAAATAAAGAAGAGGAAAATGACTTGAACTGTGTGCTAGCAAAAGTTGCTGGCACACAGTTAAGAAGAACTTTTGCAGCAAGATTTAACGTTTTATGCCTATAGGCATCATCAGTGGAATATTCGCTGATGCCCATATTTTAACTTGGTCTATCTCAGCATTTAATGGATAACGGGAAAATAGGTTCACGTCTAGAAGAACTAGTTAGCAACCCGCATTGCCATCTGTAAAGTTCAAACATAATAAAGAGAAACACACTCCTCACCTATGTCAAATTCAATTCAAAGCGTTCTGTAGTTTTGAGAATAAAAGCGTCACTAACATTTATTCATCCACATATCCAGGAGCGTCTATTTAAACTTTTTAACTGATTAATTCCGAACAATTTAGAACGATAAAATCTTGTTGTAGATGTATGTAAAAAGCGATGTCCGATGTGATTAAATCTAGATTTGAATCCCATGGAAAGCAAACTCTTTACATTTCGGATAGTTATAGCCCTCTATGTTATGTACCTCAGTTACAGGATAGTAGGAAATTTAAAATTTTCCGTTTCAGATATTATATGTTTTTACTTTTTATTACCTTAGTCTAGATATTGTCAGCGAATCATAAAACGATTCTAAATTTCCCGCTTCTGATTGCAATAGACGTTCTGACCTTAGTCTAGCCATTCTAAATTAACCCCTTCTGAAAGCACCTGTTACATTACCTGGCCTCTTAATTCCTATTCCTGATATCAATATAGGTACTTATAATTATTGCTTAGTATAGTCCTTAAGCTACCGCGTCCTGAGCGATCTATAGCCTTTCTAATAGCCATAGCTATATCCTAGGATAGCCCTTCCATGTTCCCATTCCTGCTCCCATAGTTTACCTGAGTCTAGCGACCCTCAGCGAGTCTTCATACGAGATGCGATCTGTAGTGTCCGGTGGTGTAGGCGGGGCGGGTGGCGCCGCGCTGCCCTCCACCACGTCCAGTGCTGCGAGGCAGCGCTCCATCGCGTTTGGTTCAGCTACTGCAGCCTGACCGATCTTGGCCAGCTGAGCGCGGGTCTCCGCTGCTTGTTCGTCGCGGATCGCTTCCTGTTAGATAGCTTTATGTGATTTATGCTTGATAAAGAGCCATAAGCTCTGTGTGAAGGGTGATAGGAGCTATACAGTTTAAATATTGGAAGATGAACAAACTCAAACTCAATTAATTGTTCACACTAGACTTCTTTTAGAAGCATGACTGTATAGAAATTATTAACTAACAGACAAAGATAATGAGATAAATATCTCATTGGAACATTTCAAATCTTAATTTATGAAAAAAATGGCATGTCTTTGTTTGAATTTGCAGTTTAGCACTGTTCATTGTTTGTTTTTATTATAACAAATCCACCTATTATTACAACTTTCTCCTATGTATAGGGAAGTAAACAAACACAATGGAAATTACGGATTGCTTACACACAGCGTGTAAGTCTTTAGAAAACCGGATAATCTCCGCCTCTGGAAGTACTCGATTAAAGATAATATTATGCACCCTTATCAGAAGTTATGGTAAGCGTAAGGCTTAACTTATTTAAAAAGGATGGCATTATGTACTATGTAGATACATTCTATGTAATAAAGAAGAATCTAGGTTGATATATAGGGCATCAGCCTTGATATTTTATACCTCTATTAAATTTGTACTCGTTCTTTTTGATTATCGTAACATTTGTATGTCAGAAAGACAGGAAGTATCTTTTGTAAGCTAATACACTCAATACTGACTATCAAATATAGTAACGCAACATTAAATACAATTTTTACAATCGCCATCGTACCTAGTCCTTCCATTAGCTGTTAAAATCAAACAGCACAACTAACGAGCGAAAAATACAAGCAGAACAACGAATCACGTAAGTGACCGGTGTAATGAAGACGTATCTGACCTGCAGTTCATCCTTCAGGTTGCCCTCCCGCATGTGATAGTTGCGCACGTTATCTATCACCTCCTGCGGGAATTTGTCCGGGTTTGCGCTCATGTACCGATACACGAACAGATCGCAGCCAATTATCTTGAAACGATGCTTGAATACCGGAATTATGGCTCCTGGAGTATATGGATAAATAATATTGGGTGAGCATCGTGGGACATTATGATAATAGCTTGACGTGTTCTAATAATAGAGTAATTCTGTTGGAATTCTATTTTTGTTTGGTGGCAGTACTTGGTTAGTAGCAAGAGCTATGCATTTTCCATATAGAATAAGGAAAATAACTACAAATGTTTGACATTACCAGCATATGCATTTCATTAATATCTATTATGAATCGTTTATAGACGCGGTGTACCATAAAATAACCTGTATCAACCTTTAATTCCCATTAAAATGCATGCATTATGCTAATGAGATTATCCATTAGCGTTCATAGCCCACACCGACCGCACTCCGACCAAATATGACAAGGCCAGCAAATTGTTTTTGGTTTGACTTCAAATGATACCTTTTATTTCCATTTCGCTTTTAATGTAAATGTTACATAATAAAAAGGGCAGTGAAAATTACAAGCCTAAATATTGGACATATTACTCGGGCTGTAAATCTACTACGAGTATATAAAGCCAGGTTCAAATTTTTCATGAAACAAAGCACAAAATTAATTTAATGGAAAATGTACGCACCTATGAAAAACTTGTCCGGAGTATAATATGTTGGAAAGTTAGGATCGGAGTCGGGCGTTTGTAAACGCATAGGTTTCAAGAATTTTCCCTCTCGTATTCCGGAATTTCGTCGGGGAATTTCACTTATTTTGATGGTGCCGTCGGCGAGGCTGTACCCTATAACGAACTGTCGGCCTTTGTCCTCGGGGTGGATCCAGTCCAGTTCACACAGATAACGTAGGTACTGTACAAACCAATTAGCGTTCTTGTTAATCAATCTCTTTTACTATCTGATAAAATAGTCACCAGAGCGACTATAATATTAACATTATCGAAGGACTTGGCAATACCTATTCTGTGATATACTTAACTATAAAATATGAATCCATAAAAATATTTCATGCATTTTAAGCTTTTAATGGCTCTTGAAAAGGCATGTTTAACAGGCCGTATTTTATTTAAAATTTGTAGAGCCGCTGTAAAAATATGGTGCTAGAGCAATTCATACTACCGTTATGAATATTGTTAATAGTGGAATATAGATTTTTCTTTACAAGTCACTCGTGCAATTTTTTTAAATAAAATCTACAATAATAATATCTACACGTGTGATAACTTTATTTATCAGACAACAATGCTGCAAATTCACGAAATCACGAGCAAGATTCTACTTAGCTGATTCCTGTGCCCTCTCACAGGCAGCTCTCTGTCCCAACTTTCATTGAGTCGAGAACTTACAGACGGGGGCATTCAAATACTTGTATTATATAGTAAGTAGCTGCAATAGGAATAAAGGTTACCTCCTTGTATCGATCAATACTACAGTCCGCAGAGGAGCGTGCTTGAGAAAAGCCATTTGTTATTCTTAATGATTGCAAACTTTTATATTTGCTTGACACAATGTTTTGTTTATTGGAAGGGGAAATGTAGGTCACCTGATACCCTAATACAGAACTTTTCCCTGAGGTCACTTACAAAATCAGCTACTGCTTGTGATAAAAATGTTGTTTTGGTTGTATTACTTTGTATGCTTAAACCTAATTCTGTGTGAAAATGAAACGAAAATCTTCTTGGGTTTGTGGTGTCTGAAAAACATAAGTAGAAATAATTTTGTTCTAATAAAAATAATTTTAATAAGTACCTTATTTGCATTGAGGTTGTATTTGATGACATCCTTGTGCGGCGGTTTTGGGATCAGTCCAAAACAAGATTGCAGTGTATCCTCTGGGGCGCCAATACCAATATGTGGTGGTATACTCTATTTCATAGAAAAGCGATTAATTCCCAATGGCAATGTGAAATATTACAATCAAGCAAAATAATTGTAAATACCTATATTAACAATAATTTACCTTTGGAAATTCTTTCTTCGTCTCATGAAATACTTGGATTTTCGGTGGCTGTTCAATGTACAACATTGTCCTAAAGAAACATCATTTTCATTATATCGCACGCTGAGAACGAAAGTGACCTAATTCAAAATTTTGCAAAAATGAGTTATACTCATAAAATGACTCAGAATAAGGTATTCTATCATTTAATAAATCAAAAACTATCCTATGTCACCTAGAAATAGAAAAACACGTATGTTGCGTCTCTTTATAATTTACGTATTTTATACGTCCCTCCGCTAAAATAGTGACCGTTTTAGTATTATGTCGGCACAGTGATTACATTTCTTAGTTTTAAAGTGATTCAATCCTGATTGCGGCGTTTTTTTACCGAAAGGTAAGTAAATATTTTGTCAATGTTCTAATCTTAAAAAGACCGTTATTCGTATTAGGTCACCTTCGTACTAAAATGCAGTTTTTAATTGTGACTTAAATCATATTAAGTCATTTTTGTATTATCAACTATTCTAAAGGTAACGACATATTTCCCGTTATGCCTGTACTTTATTAAATGCTTTCTTTGTGTAAGTGTATTATGTATAATTAGGCCGTTTTAATAATATTTCTATAAGTTAATTTTATGGCTTATTAAAGTTTATGTCGTTGTTTCAATAATAATTTGTTTAAATATTTATGTTTAGGTCATTATATGAAGAGATGAAAGATGATTTTATATTACAAATGGTTCAAGAAAATGAAAAAGAAAACGAAAAATTCATACCCAAAAAGTTATCATGAAATACAAGAGTTTCCTCGCTGAGTGATCATCATCATCTGAGGCTCTACAGCTGCTAGTGAGCCTTGGCCTGGTCCAGTATTTTCTTCCAGATCTCTCGATCCTTTGTCTGAGTTCTCCAGCTTTTCACACCAATCGTTCGATGCCATCCAACCATCGGAGCTTCGGCCCATCTGGTTTTCCATAGAGAAGACGCAGAGGTGCCTTGTTGTCGTCCATACGTGCCTCGTGTCCGGCCCAGCGTAAACGGCCTAGTTTTATGGTCTTTATGACATTCGGCTCCTCGTACATTTCATAAAGCTCATGGTTATACCGCGTTCTCCAATGTCTATTTTCCAGCACAGCACCGAAAATCCGTCTAAGGATTTTTCGCTCGAACACCAGCAGGCAATCCTCATTTTTTGCTCAGGACCCAACTTTCGGACCCGTATGTTAGTACTGGTCTTAGTAGGGTCTTTTATAGCAGTAGCTTTATGTTTCGGGATAGCAGTTTCGATCGAAAATATCTTAGAAGGCCGAAGCAGCCATAAGTCGTTCACATATTTCTGCAGATATTTCGTTCTGGTTTGTTATTAATTATGCCAGGTACACAAAGTCACGTACAGCCACGAATACCTTGTCGCCGATGACAATATCCTACCAAGTTTCGTAAGTAGCTTTCAGGTATTCTGTTTTGGCAGTGTTGACTTGTAGACCGGGCTTTTGGGCAGTTCGTTCTATAGCAAGATATGCGTTAACAGCAGTAGAGGATCACTGCTGGTAGCGTCCTCCCGATCCAGGTCTATATCATCCGCGTATCCCAGTATTTGTATCTATTCAAAATATATATTGCCCGATGTCTCAATTTCTGGAATCTCGGATGCATTTTTCTAAGGCTATGTTAATCAGAAGGGTGGAGAGCGCATCACCCTGCCTAAGGCCTTCCATTGCCCTAAAAGGTTGCAAGATACTGAATGGATCCGAACGACGCTTTGTTATTTTTTTAACGTCATTGCTGTAAGTAACACCAATTGTGGTGGAATGCCGATCTCAGTCAACGCTTGGTACAGGAAATTCCGGTGAACATTGTCGTATGTAGCCTTGAAATCCACGAAAATAATATGGTGTGTTATGACATTGAACTCAAGTGTTTCTGAAGAACTCAAGTGTTTCTCGTGAACTCAAGTTTCAAGAATCTGTCGCAAGGCGAAAATCTGATCAGTAGTCGACCGGTTAGGGCCCCAAGCGCACTGGTAGTCGCCTAGTTTGTCTTCTGTGTATGGAGATATTCTATTGAAAAGGACATAGGCGAAGATTTTATATGCCGTGTTTAAAAGAGATATACCGTGATAAATTGATAATTCTGGCAATCAAATATGTCACCTTTCTTGTGCAGTACACACCGCTGTAATATACCCTATATTACAGCGGTGTTCCACTCATCGGGCGTGTTAGATTATATTAGAAAAATTTAACTTTAACTTTTCTTATGTCACTGTTGTGGCAACCCTATACTTGGTCTGTGGTTCTTGTATCTATGCAATGTGTAAGGCAATGTGCTTTTAAAAAGAATAAAGAAAATTGTGCTAAATAATCGTTGTTATCATTAAAACCCATAACTTAAAAGGGGTGACAGACGTACGAACTTTAAAATCGCGGTTTTAAAGTTCGCGTACTTACTCGGCTCGCGGCGGTGACAGACGTGCGAGCGAAGGCGGGCTACGAGTAAAATTTCAAACATGTTGGATCATCAACGAACTTACTCGACGGTTTTTAAGTACGCGTACTTGGGGTGATACACGAGCGAAAAAGGTCGTCGAGCCACAAGTTCGCGTACTTACTCGTACGTCTATCACCCCTTTAACAGGGCGTCGTTTCAGACTTCCACACCTGGACTATCAGCTCGTAAAATTTCTCCTTAAAGCAAGTTTCAGCATATTTTAGCAATACCACAGAGATGTTATCAGTTCCTGGTGGCTTATGATTTTTGAGTTTCCTAATGGCCTATTTAACTTTCTATTTGTAGGCAGCGAGATATCTGGGATGTTAGTATAATTTTGTATGGAAGATGATGCTTCAGCAGTTTCTGTGCTATTTAGCAGTTCTTGGAAGTACTAATTCCATCTTTTAATAATATCGTTCTTACTACATATTGAGTAGCTCGCCATCTTTACTTTTACAAGCTGAGGTTCTAGGTTTGAAATCTTTCCTACCTCTATTAGTTTGGCTAGAGCTAAGTTTCTCGAGCCCTTTCTTGAGTAATTTTTAGCAATCTCTTCATGCTGGTTGACATCAAATCATTTCTTTTTCTTTCTCTTGCGTAGTTATTTTTTTTCCTTCGTCGCGCTTTATGCTCTCTCTCGTCTGCAAGTGTAGGTCTGCTGTAACGATAGGTATATGCTTCATTCTTTTCGTTAGTAACCTTTTGGCATTCGTCGTTAAACCACTTGTTTCTGCATCGTATCTCATTACCTAGATCTTCACTCGCAGCTGTTAGTAGAATTTGACTTAGTACTTCCCAGGGTCTTACTTGCGTTTTGTTCGTTATTTATCTATCTGCTCTAAGTCAAAATTTTTAGATAAACTTTCACTTAAGGTGTTGCTTAATAAGTTCCTAACTAAAACTGCATTATTGTATTACTTTTTATATTTAAATATACTAAAGTATAATTTTTTTTTATTAATAATACCAATATTAGAGTTGCTTGCCCATACGTATTAAGTAAATAGTAAAAATAAGTCTTGAAACAAACAATAAATATAATTTCTTAGTTAACATTTGGTTTCATTAGACTACTTCTCATTAATATTTTAATACTAAGTTGACATAATTCAGGTTACGTCCAAATGCATGCATGGTAAAAAAATACTAAAGTGACTCATTCCCAAACTAGTCAAAGATGATTAACAAGTTTTCAGTACTAAAGTGACACAATATCTAATGGTAATTTTTAAAAAAAGATAAAAAATATTTAAATTTAATTTTATTTATTTTTTATGGGTTGTATGGGTGGACAATATCCTCTAAAATGATATCAGACTTTAATATCTTATATAACTTTGCATGCGAACAAATTATGACATGATTTGTAAATAGTTCTGTAAATTACGAACAGTTTTTTGATGATTCCCAAAAAACAAGAATTTCGCATTAGGTCACTTTCGTTCTCAGCGTGCGATATAATGGTACAATATACATACATATTTCGTACTTATAAGAGCAAAAACAGCTTTTTTTATTTCAAATAATCTGCGGCCATATCTTAACGTCAAAATATATTATGAAGAACGTTTGATGTATTGGATCGAACCAGCTGCCATCTTTGCCAAATAAGGCGATTACGTAAATTCTACGTTTAAACTTTATAGTTAAATACATTCCGAAACAAGCTCACATTCTGCGTTATGATACGAAGAAGGCAAACAAGTAATCGTGTCACTTGATTTTGATTTAAATTACATGGATAATAAATAGAACTATTTATTTAAAATTTATAATTATTGAGTGCGTGTCAAATTAAACCACAAAATAGGAATATGAGTTTTTATCACTTCTCTGACGATTATTGGTCGAAAAATGTCAGATTATATAACAATTTAATTTATCTTCTATAACAATATACTGTGTCGGTAAGGACATTGTAAATTGTCTACATGTCGTGTTGTGTCTCTCCAAGGATTTGCTAACATGACAAGCTTAATAAAGCCGTTATCTTGATTTAAGTGTAGGATCAAAGATACAGTTTAATTTGGGAGTATTAAGTATTTAAACATTTAAATACATAGTATGGAGAGAGCTCCGACATTGAGAACCTTTATTTCTTATATAAATATTTTAATAAATATCTAACTCTGCATTTAAATATTCACAAGAATTTATCGAGATATCCGATATGAGACAAAAAGAAGTCCTTCAACTGTGGTGACTTTTAGCCTCATAACTCATACACAACGTCTTGATAGTTTCTAAAGTATATTAGTTATTTTATGTATATGTATGTATGTATGTTTTATACGTACACAAATACAAATAATTATGTGAAATTATAATATAGTAATTAGATTTTTATTTCTATTTTTACTGATAAAAAAATAATTTTCAGGATTCGTTATGGTTTTGTGCAATAGATGACTATGCAACAAAGCTAATTTATATTCATATTTATAGTTAATACAGATATATTTCTAACCTAAATATTTAAAATCTCTCTACTTCTTTCTAACCTAAACCTTAAATTTCATGCTCGAAGTAATTTATTTTCTCGAGCATCTCAAAGAAGTGGGTAAGCTAAAATCGATAAAGACACGAATCAAAAACCCACTTATAATAGTGTCTGGTGAAATTATCACAGTCAAAGATCAGGAAGCGTCGACCCAGAATGAACACCGTCTCGCCGACGATCAAGTCCTTTGGCGCGTAATACTCTGTCACCTCTTCGTCTGTCACTTCCATACATATCGATGGAAAGTTCACTGCAATTGAAGTATATTTTTCTTTATAGTTACGTAATATCACGTAATATAATGGTTTCATTTGTAGTCCGATCTATTTAGGTTGTCTTTGGCTTATGTTCTATACACTACAGATGTAGAGATGAAGCGAAGTGATAAAATAGTCGTTTTTAACACGCTTTTTTTATTAACTGTAGCCAAGCAAAATCAACAAATCCTTCCTGTGACCGTATGTATGTATTTATGATCATAGGTACGTTAAAAAGACCCCCTTTAACGTACCTATCATCACAAATATATATTTAATCAATATGCATAAATTAGATTTTACACTACATAAAAATATTATTTAATTTATTTTAACATTTAATCCCACTAATTAAAATGTTTTGTTATTCCATTATGATGTTTATTAAAAGACCACTGTTAAGAAAGATTAGACTGTGAAAATTTGAGGCGCTGAGCTTTTAATATTTTACGACGAGACTAAAAGCTGTGGCAAAGAAAATAAAGATAAGATTGTCACAAAGGTTTCAACATCAGATAATACTACCGTTAATAATATAAAAATAAATAAATAAAAATCGTTTATTTGTTTCATAACACAGTGTACAATCAGTATATAAGTGTTGTAGTTTATGTTGTTTATAAGAGTGTTATTTTTGATTAAAAGTAATCGATTTTAATAAGAAAACATAGGAGCCATGTTGTTGTCGTATTTAGTAACACGGATGCGAAGTTTTCAGGACATAGGTAGGTACTTACTTATCTCCTTGTTTATGTTATAACAAAAATGAATATACGGGATATTAATTTTTAATGAAGTATTTGATGTTTTTTTCAGTAATTAATCAAAACTATCTGATGTTTAAATATTTTATTGTTTTTGATTCAAAAGTAATAATTTATATTTTAAAATATTATAAGTTTCATGCGATACTGTTACCTGGTCTCTCCTTCCACTTTTTAGGTATTTTCCTTTTCTTCAATAGCAAAGGAAATGGATCCTTCCCGCCTGCTTTATCGTGAAGCTCCTGATTAATTAAAATTAAGAGTGATTAGATTAATGTTATCAAAGGTAAATATTAGGTATAATTTATTATCTGAAGAAGAAAGAATCATAATTATACATTCGCTAAATTTCGCGATAAGTGGAAATACATATTTTGACAAATAACTTCGATTTATTTTCCTATTAAATCCGTGTATCGTTTAAAAACAGACATTTATTACTTTTATATAAGCGCCACGTTTCAATGCATTTTCCTGGACAACATCTATCGTTTGGAAGTTTTGTAAAACTAGTGGTCTGAAAGGCCACTATATATTTTCAGGTAGATACCATTTGTTTCATTCGACAGGTCGTATTCGGTGTTTACAGTTCACTACTCACTGCCATATTATTGAAACGTGGATTTAAAAGCTAGCGTAGTTTTGTAAACGGAGAACTGAAAGGAATTTCCATATCTACAGTTAGAATTTGAACTGCAAAATGTTTATATTTTAGCTGGTACTAAAATATGTCGCTAATACGGAATTATGTGCTTGTTAAATTATCACGGCTATAGATTCAAATATAAATCAAAGATAGGAATGAGATATGAAAGTTTACGCGTAGATTTTGTATGTGATTGAAGCGAAACATATAGGTAGCTGGTTTATCTTAATACATCCTTTAAAAGGTACTAACTAATTAATATAAAAAGTAAAAATTGATAATAATAAGCCATTGGCAATTCTTCCGTAATTAAAATAACAACATTAACACGTTACTATAATTAAATACTTCGCGATTAAACGTTTTATTGTTCATCACGAGTAGGTACTCGTAAACTATATAATTGGAACACACTCCGCCCTCAGACCGAGCCCAATAAATATTCATAGCTTTGATTTTCCGCGACCCTGATTTATACCAAATTAGAATTAAACTTTACTCTGCCATCAAACGTTTTCATTGCAGAAAATTTTAATTGCTATCAAAACAACAAATAAACAGCGTTGGACAGTACAATGTGATTTGCATTTAATTCGGTCATTTGAGCTTTCGAATTAGAGTGTACCTATCTCAATTAATGTTACACTTCTATATTTCGCAAAACGCAACAAGATCCGCTCATCTCAGTACAATCAACATTATATGTAAATTGTGACATAAAAAAATTAAAACAAATAATAATAACTAATGTTAGGTAAAGTAATTATTATACGGATAATAATAAATTAATAAGTAATGAGGCATCAAACAATAAACAGATAAATAAGAGTAATAATTAATAAATATATATAACGCTAAGTCAACCAGAAGAACTGTAATAAATCGACTTCTCGAACATTTCATTACAAACCCACCTTTATGGAGATAGTGTCATCTTGCAGGAAATATAACATTTTGTATTCTGTCAATTCACCGTACTCCGCGTCTCTATTATCCCAAGCTACGTTAAAACTGAAATATGGAATAAAGGATCAATTTACCTTCGCAATTCTATATTCTACTTAACTTGGCTTCAGATTTGACTAATGGGGCACATATTATAATGTCTTGTTATATTGTGTTGTAAAACGAGATAATCGAAATTCAACATTTTTTTAAAGGATGAACATTATGTAGGTATTGTTTAAATTAAATATGATGGAAAAATAAACTTAAGTAATACGAATAATGTATAATTTCCTATTTACATAATATAACACACGATTTAACCGCTATTATTGAAAACTGAAACAATTTCGAAATGCATAAATTCGAAAATTTAGGTAGTACAATGAATGCCCGTGCGATTCTATTAGCGAGTTTTCGCAATGAACGTTGTAAACACATGTTAGGTCGTTCATTTTGACCCACGAGCAACTGGGGAAATATGTTCTGTTAACTTTTTGGGCGAGGGAAATATGGCAAACGAAATACTGCAGCCGCGTACGGCGTAACGACCCCAGGCTTACAGCGTTCAACTTCCCACACTAACATTACTGGATGAAAAATGTTCATTTATATAATATAATGTTCATATATGTATCGTCCCACTTTTTGTTATTTATATTGTGTTGTAGTTTTACCCGTTTTGCTGTCGTATTCGTGGCCCCAAAGGATATATAGAGTTTGCATATTCAATTAGTCTACAACCTCATCTACAACAGTTAAAAAAGTGTCTATTAGTCAACGTTGTACATGTTTTTATTCCTTACCGTCGTAAAGGTATTTTTATTTACAATAATATCAAAAACTATAAATACAACACCACCGAAGACACAACAATAAAAGATGTTCTTATTTGTCTAGAAGCTTTCGGTGAGAAAAAAAGTACAAATTTCCGCGGGGATAAAACTAGAGAAACACTATGAAATACAAATAAAATTAAATACAAGTCACTTTTATCACATAAAATCCGTCCCCTGTCTGGGAGTTGGCTCTACAGAGCTTACTTTTAGATCACTATCTCTTATTTCATTTAGAAAACTCTTCACATGTATGTATTTTTATTTGTATGAAGACTTAAAAAACGGAAAAATATTGTAGAAGGAAATGTATCTTTGCGTTTGCCATGTTTGTCCTGTCGTTTAACGGATATTATATCACCTGTTTGAGATACTCAATTTTTTTTTTAAACATACTGTTTGTCAATCCTTATTTGTCGAATTCTATAATTAAAATTTAATCTATATACATTGATGTTAGAAGTACTTCATCAAATTCTGAACCACAATCTTATCTCAAACACGCTTCGTGAGTAGTGTTGCCCAAATTCAGTCTTGGTCTTGCAGTCTTGCACGCAAGAACAAGACTTCTTGCGTTTTTGCAAGACCAAGACCAAGAACAAGACCGCGTATTTTTAGCAAGACCAAGACCAAGACTGACCGTGCAAGACTTGAGCAAGAACAAGACATAGCCTGCAAGACTCTTGCGTCTTGCAGCTAGGACTTAGCGCTATTTCACTGAGTAGTTAGGTGTAACAGTTCGGTGTAGGTAGGTACGCTTAGGAATTCTATGAGACGCAAAAAACTGTATCAAAGAATATGAAAAACTGGACCTATGCGAATTACGACTAATACCATAAACATAGCGAATAAAAAAATATCTATTAAAATCAAACTGAGTGCATGCATAGTTATGTTTTAACCATCGGCACTTTGATAATGCGGCATCAAAGGTTTTGTACTTACTTCTCAAAGAAATTTGCCGCTTTTCGGAAGTACACATGGTTATGATACACGCGCCGGCGGCTTCTTTTGAAATCTAAAACAATCGTTGCCGCCACGCCGAAATCATAACATTTGACACTATTTGATTGCCGCCATAGGGCGTAGGTATACTCATGCAAAATAATTTCGAATTTTTTTAAGAGTACCTACAGGTGTTCCAAAGAATAAATAAGTTTCAGAGTGCTTAGAATGAAAATGAATACATTATACTGATCACGCAAGTAGTATTATGATTAGGATAAAATGGTAAGGATAGGTAGTAGATGTCATATTAATTCATTCTAGTAAGTATACTTATATTATAATTGTAATTAATTTGTTTTTTTACATGTTTTAGCAAATGTAAGCTTATAAATCATAAATGTTTATTAAGAAACAGTTACTTCCATGGAAAACGACATATAGGTCAGTTGATTTTTCGAATTTCTTATCAAATCTTCAGTTATTTATTAATCTGCTTGATCTTTACTATGGCTATGTTAATTCAAGCTCACAATGTTCCAATTCTAATACGTTTTTCTAAGATTTAAAGTAAACTTTAATAAATAGTAATAGACTAATAGGTAATTGCAAGACTTGCAAGACTCTTGCTGCAAGACCAAGACCAAGACCAAGACTGGGAGCGCAAGACCAAGACCAAGACCAAGACCAGGTGTATTGGCGCAAGACCAAGACCAAGACTGGCTAAGTCTCGTCTTGTTCTTGCATTTGGGCAACACTATTCGTGAGAGGAAAAAGAGCTATTGTTATATAGTACTATTATATACAAACGCGAACAGTGAACAGTCTCACAAGAAATAGCAATTCGAACAGTTTGGATACGTCTGCCGACTCCCGAGAGAAGATCTCTACCAAGTTTTGATTACGTTTGTCAGGCCACGTACGATCTAATTGTATTAGAAGCCGGAGATTCGATACCTGCTTGGCGTCTGCTTCAAATTACAATGGATAAGTGTTTAAACTCTTGAATATACTATTATTTCAAAATGGCATTTTATTATAAATGCCATTTATGAAGACAACATGTATTTTTTTAAAACATAGAATACTAATGTAGTTCCTACCTTTATTTCATCATTTTCGTAAACCAGATCCAAAACAAGTCTATTAATTAAATTCAGTCTCTTGTCAATAAATTTAACTCAGTAAATGTTATTTCCCATGAAACAAAAATACAGCCTTACAAAGACTCCTTATTTTTTTATCAGGTATCTGATTAAGTGATTATATAATAGATATGAGATATTACATTTGTTGGCGCGAGAAAATAACAAATTTTAAATTGAGGAAATTTTTGTGACATAATTAGTTATAGTTATAGAATACTTCTATATAGATTTAAATAGTCTTTAATTGTAATAGTCTTAGTAATCTTTAAGATTCAAAGATACCAAAATCGTCGCCTTACTCCATGACGTGACGGTATTACCATGACGCGACCTTGAAATTATACTCTCAACGCGCCTTAAGAAGTTTTACTTAAAAAAATAGATTCAGTGATAACATTAACACGTTCCCAGCGGCACAGATATATCTGTACTTTCCATTACTGCGTTACGGGTCGTTTTAAACCTTGTCCTATACCAGACATTGTGGCGGCACGAGGCATATTGAACCCCACCGCCCGTAGGAGATCAAAATACTTTTTTTGGCGCCAAATAAGACAAAGTGTGCGGCTTTTGTCGTGATTATTATTAACAATGAGTTCATTAACCTAAATCTACCGTCGCCCGTGGTTAGATTAGTTAGTTTAGATTTTATGGGTAAAATAAAATGTGGGGTCTGATGTACCCCATACCGCACTGAACGATAGCAGTTTTTCATATAATTTAGTGATGGGAAAAGAAATATCGACTTTATTTAATTGTATTTATTTATCAAACTTATGGATGTTTTTCATTAAAACAGGCCAAGCAATAATATTTTTTTCAGATTTCAGATTTTAGAGTTTCACCACCCGGTTTTTCTTCATCTTCCTCCTTGATTAACTTTTTTCGGCAACGTTTCGACATAATCGGCAGCAGTCGTACTTCGTCGCGAGCTCAGTCTCGAATGCGTTGCACAACACTAACCGCGTGAAGCTAGCTTAGGGTGCGGTACGAGGTGCGCGGGATACGAGGTGTTCGCAACCTCGTTCCGCACTGTGTTAGAATTTTTATTGTTCAGTGCGGCACGAGGTCTACGAAACCCGGTATTAAGGTCGGTATACCATTGAACTAGGAATCAATAGCACATCTCAGATATATAGTTATCACTTTCCTACACTGAACCAGATGGGAAGTTATGCCTCCCGCACGACAGAGAAGTTTAAGTTTTTTCCTACCGCTATAACGTCGAGACACGGACAGGGTGTTTCAAGCCCTGTTTCGCACCTAACGTGTTAACTTACGCAAGCACTTTCCCCTCATATTCCAGGAAGCGTCGCAGGGCGTCGTTATGCGCGGTGGCCCGTTGGGGCGGCTGCACCGACTTCCACCGCTCCTTCTTTTTGTACGGGTCTTCCGGAAGATCCTCCTCCTTCGATAGTTCCACGCCTTGTGACTGCAGCCATTCCTGTTAGCAGTCGGAGTGCCCTTAGTCTTAAGACAATATTTGTAATGAATAAACATTGGAGGAACTTGCTCTATCCATAAAATGAGAAATTCATGACAATAGCTTCACATCATAATATTATGTGCTATGCAACTATGGTATCCACATATTTTTTCAATTATGCATTTCCTCTCCAACGGAAGTGATTTAATCGATTTCCTTAAGAACTATTTTGTTTGGATAAATTCTTTGCTCTTACCTACACATGCTCGAAATTATGTATTATTTATTGGATTTTAAATTATGTATTATTAGTCCTTATGGTAGTTTACTAGTTTATTTGTGTATTTTGCAGATGGATAATGAGAAGTATTCATCATTATATATTTAGCAGCTTATATTATCATTAGACTTAGGTCGGAAAATAGTAACGAGTGACGGCGCTATACAATAAACACCATTCTACAATCAAACATCTCACCAATGAGATATCAATGACTATTCACCTATATTCGAGCAACTGTTCAAACATAATATATTGAAAATCAATTATTATTCGATTTAATCTACGTTTTATTCTCTAAAATAATGGCGGTATATAACCAACCCATCCAGTTTTTATTTTCAGCAGATTCACCATGAGCCTCCGTGGCGCAATTGGCTAGCGCGTTCGGCTGTTAACCGAAAGGTTGGTGGTTCGAGCCCACCCGGGGGCGGCTAATATTTTTTATTAAATTTTACTCAAAAAGCAAAAGTCTACCACATAATACAATATCTTTTTAAATATTTTTGCGTATACTCTCAGATATATAAGGTTGTTTCTTTCAACATACGAAGGAAATGAAGATTAACTTCCTCTCGTAATCATTATAGATACTAATCGGTTTCACAACTTCTGGATATTCTCTCTTAGCATATCTGTCAGCTGGTATGAAGTAAAATAATAATAATGTATTTTAATATAATACATATTACTTTCCTATTTACACTGGACATTGGCAGAGTCCTTAGATCATTACTTAATGATCTAAGGCAGAGTCATATTGTGTGTAGGTAACCAATAATAATCAGCCTAAAGAAGAAGAAAAAGAAAAATACGCAAAAGGATAACAACAAACCGCCATCAGGGACATAATCAGTAAATGGTAAAACCGGCCCTTAATTTTATATTGCATTGCATACAAAAATAAGGCATCATTTTATAACTGAAAAATAGTTCCTACTTATAAAGTTATAATTATTTGGTAACACTATAACATTCATTTAATCAACTAGACTTTTTAGGGTTTGTATCGTCAGTTTATAGAAAATTTAATCATCACCGGTTTGGAAAGCAGTTTCTACTGAAAAGAACTCCGAAGAAATATATATATATATATATATATTTCTTCGGATTAATATATATATATATATATATATATATATATATTTTAATTAATTTCAAAACGAAACTAAAAAAGAAATAAAATAGCAGATTTGTTTAGTCAAATTCTTCGCTTCGCTTACACAAAATAATAAAAAATATATTTTACATGATTTCATTGATTTGTTTGAAAAATAAAAGAACTTCCGACAAGAAACATCAAACATTTTCTACGGGTAGGTTGCCTCCACATTGTTTGGTCCTTCTTTAATATAATTTGTACAAATTGTGACGTTGGACACACAGATAAATAATATATACTTAGCTGGACATATATTTTATGGCAGCCTTTTTGGTGGATGTGTGTTTAGAAGTAGGTACATTTCTTTTGATAAAATACACAGGAAACAGGCAAACGAAGCTTTTACGGTGATGTATGGTGTCCTCTATTATATTTAAATAATAATAAAAATTAAAATATCGTGAAATGGTTTTTTTTTAAATTTGCTTTTGTATTTTACAATTTAAATAGACGCAAACAATCCTCACACAAACTTAGCATATTTTATGTACTAGGCGCCATTCTTTGCTTTGCCCTGTATAGTATTATTGTTTAATATTATTAGATGTGATTTTGCTATCAAACATCGGTAACTCTTGGCCTATGAGTACTCTATGAGCTGTTGCGAAAGATCATGGTCTATAATCACAACGAGACTATTTATATAAACATTGTTCTTTAAATATGACCATATTTGTATAAGTTAAAACAACATACTCATCGCTATATTTATATTTATTAATATTTCCAGCATTTAACGTTTATAAGGAGCAAGTTATTTTAACCTGAAATATGCTTGTACATCAGAAAAGGTGTTCGTAATATCATTGTATAGGTATATAAATTCTGTGTTTTAGTTTTATGAGATTTTCTTTTTTGATAATTTCTACACTTAAAATACGTGTTACTAGAAATACCTATTTCTTAAAAGAATCTACTGCTTTAGAATCAGTATCATTTGCAGCTCATAGTAATAATTAGAGTACCTCTTACCGTATTCAACTCTGTATATTATGTAAATAAGTAAGTTTTTCAGTTTCTATTATAGGTAAGTATAAAGTCAAGGCTACTAATGATTTATAATAGCAGGTTTTATTATTACAAAAGTCATATTATTTGTTAAAGTAAAAAGAGAAGTCAGCCGTAGTTTATGATACATTTAGGTATATTCCCATTTTAATGTCATTTATTTTACATCAAAATTGAATAAAACAATAGCTTTTATTTCTTATAACAGTGGAATTTTACTAAATTAACCGAAAACACCAGCTAAGTTTTTTTTAATTACCGTTATACGGACGTATTTGGAGACCGGTTATCATTTACAAGTCGGATACCCAACGCAGCGGTAGTAAGGTGCGAGTTAATTTTCAAAATGATTGAATTATCGCTGAATAATCCCGTTGTGCAAGCATATATCGTTCATTCAACCATCCTAGCTGGCAAGTTATTATTAATGAGCATTCTGACCGCTGCAGTGCGTATAACATTAAAAGTGTTCCCAAACCCAGAAGATGCAAGTTTTCTGAGAGGAAAAGTGAAGTTTGGTGACCCCACAGTGGAACGTGTACGACGTGCTCATCGCAATGATTTGGAAAATATTCCAGCGTTCTGGATCCTTGCAGCGTTCTACTTGACGATCAACCCGTCAGCTGCATGGGCTATTATGTTCTTCAGGGTGTACACTGCATGCCGTATAGTGCATACCATAGTATATGTTATCCCTGTGCCACAGCCGTCGAGGGCCCTTACTTTTGGTATTGCCTATGCTATAAAGATGTGTATGGCAGCGCAAATTATTTTATACTATATAACATCGATATAGAAAACATTACTGGTAACTGTAAATAAAGGTACGAGGGGTATCGTTTTTTTTTAACGTAACATTACTCGGTTTCCTTGACATTGGTGAAAGTTCAACGACCTATTACGTACAATACATGTATGTCATGTGTGTTCGTTGTTATAAATCGTTTACGTGTTCGTTGTTATACATCGTTTACTCAAGCGCTTAATAAAATTCTTGGACACAAAGTGTGTTTTTTATTTCAAGATATCAATTAAAAACTCTCGAACATACTAATAACTAATTAGCAATCGCAAAGGTGTTTATAAACCGACTTCAAAAAAAAGGAGGAGGTTATCAATTCGGCCGGTATTTTCATAACACCTAATATTTACACAAAAGAAGTTCACTGACCTCAGGTGATGTCGTCATAATATTTTCAATCTTATCCAAAATTTAATCAAATTTTAGGTAGATATGTTTTATTGTGTATAAGTTGTATAAAGTATCAAGTTGTGAAAACATTTTAAGTTAATAATGTAAAATAAACATACTTTAACAAATCGTTGTAAAATGAAAACGCAAATATTGTTTTGCAACTTATGTAACATTTGTATAATTATATCTCTGCTTCGAGCTCTGACATCATTCAGGCGGAGACTCGCACGTTGATACAACGTTGATCAAGTGTTGTTACTCTTTAAAAAAACTAGTAATATTATAACAAAATGGTGCCTGTAACAATAGCAGAACCCGCTGTTCGTACGTTTATTTTCTACTCCGGCGTATTAGGTGCGAAAATGTTGCTCATGTCATTTTTAACTGCGAGGCAAAGATACAGGAAAAACGTATTCGCCAACGAGGAGGACGCAAAGGCAAAGAAGGGGATTGTGAAGTATGACGACCCAGACGTCGAGAGAGTTCGGCGGGCGCATTTGAATGACCTTGAGAATATTCCTGTATTCTGGGTTCTGGGAGCGTTGTACTTGACGACCGGTCCATCTGCAGCTACGGCAATCACGTTGTTCCGGGTGTACGCCGCTGGTCGCATTTTACACACAATAGTGTATGCTGTCACACCTATACGTCAACCGGCTCGGGCCATCGCATTTGGAATACCTATGTTAGTCTCGCTGTTCATGGGGGCAAAGGTTGCAACACATTACTTGGCAGATATGTAAATATATCATGTACTTGAAAACGGTCAAGCAGCATTTATAAAACATGTGATTTGTGATATGTGAAGTTTTATTATTGTGCTTTATTCTACAATGCTCTAGAATTTCATAGACCTAGAAAACTAAGATATTTGTTTTATATTATTAGTTATTAAATGTTTTGTTTATCATTCGACTATTTTTTTTTTGCCCTTGTCCTACCTGTGAAGATGGAATAAATCCCAAACAACTAAAATAATCAAAATATTATCAAGAAATATAAGGGTCGATGGTAGTCTGATATTATCTTTATTATCTATCACGACCTGATAAAATTACCCATATTATAGGTAACTTATCTAGAATCAATACTTGAACGGTACATACAGAATTATTATTATTATTTGCGACAGTAAGTGTTACGTATAAATAAACCACTATTATCAAAGCCTCCATTTTAAATTTAAAAATATAATTAACTTGTAATGTATAGTTAGGTAAATGATTTAAACACTTAAAAATTTATTAAAAGGTTTACTAAGCATCAAGGTTATTAACGACCGACGTGGTTTTATTATAAAACAAGCACCATCAGTCAGTTATTATTTTTTTATATTAATTACAAGGTCGTTGTGGACTTAATGACTGGTTTAATGATAATCTCTATTCTTTTATACTACATATGTTAAAATAATGACGATTTACCTGGAACGAAGTCCTGATTTTACTTCTTTAACTTAGCACCAAAGTAAAAAAAGCATTGAGCAACCTATTTAATTTATTTTTCCAAAATCAAAGTAACCTGAGTACCTTCTATTATATTTCACCATAAACTTACCTAAAACATTATTTTTAAAACAGGACCAACTATTATTGAGAATAACCAGAAAAGTAACAAGAATACACACAGATATTTTAGGCGATTATCCTTATACAACTGTTATTTTACATTAATTCCAACAGCCATTTATTAGTCAGTACTCAATAGACCTACGGTCAGTATCCTTATAGACTAGCAGATAAATAAAACGCGTTTGATTCCCCTTAATGAGTTAACTTGTGACACAGAATACTTCTTGTGAGAACCATGACGCCTTTAACTTTAGACCAGCCAGTTCGCAGCTTCATATTTCACGCCAGTGTTTTGGGTTTGAAAATGTTATCCATGTCGTTTCTTACTGCGGTGCAGCGATTCCGTAAAAGAGCATTTGCCAATGAAGAAGACGCAAAGATTTTAGCCAAGAGTGTAGTGACATTAACCGATCCAGACGTGGAGAGAGTGCGCCGAGCCCATTTAAATGATCTAGAAAGTATTCCACTGTTCTGGATTTTAGGCGGGTTGTATTTGACAACCGGCCCTTCTGCTGCTTTAGCTACAACCCTTTTCCGTACATATACAGTAAGTCGTATTGTACACACCGTTGTTTACGCAATCATACCATTACCCCAGCCAGCCCGTGGCATTGCGTTCGATATTTCTTTTCTAATTACACTTTATATGGGAGCGCATGTTCTATCACATTATATAATGAGTTATTGAATGCTTCTTTTATTATTACCTAACAACTGGTTTATTCGAGACCAAGTTCAATGTCATTGTTTAGATTAATACGTGCTCGGAACGCAATTTAAGTAAAGATTTCTTCTATTACATACAGTTATGAAAACCGCGTGAAAATTCCGCGAGTAGCGTTACATACACTCACAAACAAACGTAGGTCCTATCGACAAAAGGACAATATTTTAATAATAATAATCATTGTTTTGGATTATACTGTTTTAATAAAAGCCCTACGTATAATTATTATTTTTTAATATATCTTCCATGTACAGACACCGTTCGTCACCGGTTTAATTATATGTAATTATAGATATTTTTATCATTACTTTTAGTTTATTAATGATAAAATATCTCTCCAGTTTATATTATCATCCTCTGTGCTTCGAGTGCTGACATCATTCAGACAAAGACTCGCACAGTAATACAACGTTTACCTCTCAGTCGGTGTTGTTATATTTTAGTCTTTGGAAAAACCAGTTTTAATATCACAAAATGAGGCCCCTAGTTATATCATTAGCTGAACCCGCCGTCCGTTCTTTTATTTTCTACTCTGCAGTGTTGGGTTTGAAAATGTTGTTCATGTCATATTTAACTGGTAAGCAAAGATTCAAGAAAAACGTATACGCTAACGTGGAAGATGCAAAGGCAAGGAAGGGAACAGTGAAGTATGATGACCCAGACGTCGAGAGAGTTCGGCGGGCGCATTTGAATGATCTTGAGAATATACCTGTTTTCTGGGTCTTGGGAGCATTGTACTTGACGACGGGTCCGTCTGCATTTATAGCAACAACGTTATTCCGGGTGTTTACCGTGTGTCGAATTATATACACAATAGTATACGCTGTTAGGCCCACACCTCCACCGGCTCGGGGCATCGCATTTGGAATATCTGTGTTAATCTCGATTTACATGGGGGTACATGTTGTACTCTACTACTTGGCTGATATGTAAATATTGAAACCTGTCAAGGAGCATTTGTATAACATTTGATGTGTGATGTGTGTGGCATGGGAAATTGTATATTATTGGGCTCTATACTACAATGGTTTATGGTCTAGCATTTAATTGTATGAAAATTAAGATAATGTTTTATATTTAATAGTTATTAAATGTTTTATTTATAATACAACTGTTTTATTTCCCCCCATGAATACATATCAATATGCATAAGTACCTTAGTATATCAATTACATAGTCGCTCCTTAGTTCTCTCTATCCGAAGAAATTCTGAATGAGATATTTCACCGAGATAAAATGTAACCTATATCGCTTTCGAGCCTCACTGAAACCAGACTCTAACAAATTTTCACCTTAAGAACAACTCTAATAATATTGAACTAAGGTTTTAAAAAATATTGTAGGCCTACTCACAAATGTGAGCTATCATTAGATGTCTTTCAAAGCTAGGTGGATTTATACCTACATGATTTTTGTTTGGGGTTGCATTTTGATAATAATGGGGAAAAAAGGTTGAAATTCTCCATTTTACCTATTTTAAAACTTTCACCTTATCGCAATTTGTAATCTAAGTATTTTCAAATAAACTTATTTTCGTGAAATCCCGTGGTGATAGTATGGATGGCGATTCGAATGGTTAAATTGGGGATACAACATTATTTTTGCGTGTATCATTCGAAAGGTCTATTTAAAACAAAGTGAGATTCATTTATAATTTGATTTAATGTTTAGCAATGTAGCCCGCGCTTTGAAAATTTTGGAACCTAGTTGTATCTTTAGGCTATGTATATGCCGGATGAACACAGGCGAAGCCGGGGCAAGCGGCTCGTCCAGTACAGCAGTAAGATAAAGACTTAAGATTAACACTATGTTGGAATGATGAATAGACATCAATCAAGACCAAAAATAAGAAGCGAATTTTCAGAAAAACAAGAATCTTATGATCTTATCGAAGGTGGCCAGAGATCTTAATTATCATTCAAACCTTTGTATAATTACTCATAATAAATATGTAGAATTAATATTTGAACATTACTTGCAGTATAATATTATTGTATTTTGAGATATTATGTAGGTAGTATTAGTATTACCCCCGTCAACCCGTAGCAATGTGTTCGATATTTCATTTTGCATTTTATTTTTATATCACACTAGTGGTCCGCCCCGGCTTCGCCCGTGGTACATATTTCGCATTAACAGGTAGCCTATGTCCTTTCTCGGGTATCAAAATATCTCCATACCAAATTTCATGCAAATTGGTTCAGTAGTTTAGGCGTGATTGAGTAACAGACAGACAGACACTAGACAGAGTTAGGTACTTTCGCATTTATAATATTAGTATGGAATAATCAGTTATAGACTATGATATATAAAAAAGCTAGATACGTTACCCGCTCTCTATTTTGGCAAGAAAAAACTCAGCTAAGTGCCCGAGTTTCACTTAGTCACGCACCATTCAGCGTCGTGGCTGGACGTTCTTTTTTATATTTTAATCGGCAGTTGTTATTACGAAGTACATGAGTGAGACATGTATTATGTCTCGTGCGTGAGAGTGAAAGAGAGAACAACTGTATTGGTGATAATGCGTTAGTAAGTAGGTATGTATTAATTACGCTGTTTTTTAGTGAAATGATGTTGGCGTATGCCGCGTCTACTAGTATAATAGAGTCATTGGTTATAGAATGTTCCCTTTAATTATTATCGCTCCGGCAACTGGAGTATTCAGTACCAAGTTCAATGTCGTCGTTATAAATTTATCAGTTTCCTACTTGCTACGTTTATCGGACTACTCGTACATTTAAGTAATATTTAAATCGAAAACATTGTTAAATTTTTGTGCGAATTGTTTACCGCAAAATACTAGGTAAAAATTGTAATTTTTTTATGCAAAAATTGCAATATTATCATGATTGACTAGCTTTCCGTCCGCGGCTTCGTCCGCGTTTTCAAAGAAAAACCCGTATAGTTCCTGTTCCTGTGGGATTTCCAGGATAAAACCTATCCTATGTGTTAATCCAAGTTACGCTCTATATGTGTGCTTAATTTCATTGAAATCGGTTCAGTAGTATTTGCGTGAGAGTAACAAACACACATACCCCTCAATCCTCACAAACTTTCGCATATTTTATAATATTAGTAGGATAGGATAGGATAGGATGATAAATCTAATATTTGTATTGTACAAGAAAGCATTTTTTTTTGTGTTTTATAGGAAAGATAACACGTAGGGGAGGCCGAGGTTCAAAGTGCCGGGGGTAGGTTGTTCCGATTGAAATAGTTTTAAGGAATGAAATGAAATAGTAATAGTTTTTAGTTTTAAGGAAAATAGTATTGTTATTATATTATACGGAGATAGTTTTAATTTAAAAAAACATGACATTGATATAGGATTTAAAAAAATGTTGAAAATTAGTAGTGAGACAAAATGCAAATTTATGTTATGTACATTGCCATATTTGCCTGGTTTAACACAAAATCAAAACAAATTTATCTATAATATTAATTTAAAATTATATAATTTAACAAATCATCATAGTGATGCATTTATATATTTTGACATAAATTCATGTACAAAATCTTTTTGTTTGACAAAGAATACAGTGTATCTGCCATC
>CAJQZM010039731.1:9024-24818 GCA_907164665.1 Colias nastes
TTTTTTTCCTATGCGGGCTTGTAGTCTAGTATTTATGATTTATCAAATACAAACATTTTTTATTTATAACAAGTAAGATCTCTTTTTATGACGGGACCGCGTGTATCGTATTGAATTTGTCCATGACCCCCACAGCGGCAGTCTGTTACCACGTCGAAGGCAAACCTAGAGGAAGGTGGTTTACCAGTTCTACCCTCATATGATTGGGCAGCATAAGTGGAACATGTTTCACTATACATGCATAAGCAAATATGGCACCCTTCATCAAGCATCAAGCAGGAGATTCCTATTATAATTTACCTTGAATTTTTCAAATGTTTTTTGTATGTTAGGTTGGTTCAGTGGAATTGAAATAAAATGGGTCGCTCTCTGTTTCCGTCTAGCAGACATTACAATGACATTTATTCTTCGACAAGCTGCTTTTACATTCTGAAAACGACATGATTATATTATTAATATATACTAATATTACAAAGCTGAAGTGTTTGTCTGTTTGAATTGGCTAATCTCAGGAACTACTGGTCTGATTTGAAAAATTCTTTCAGTGTTAGATAGCCCATTTAGCGAGGTAGGCTATATATCTTCACGCTAAGACCAACAGGCGCAAAGCAATGCGGGTGAAACCGCGCGGAGCAGCTAGTTTTTTATAAGAATTAATATAAATATCTAACTGTAAAAGAACTAACTGCAATGCTTGGACCATATATGAGTATATCCTTGTTTTCTCCAATCCTGGGGATTTTAACGTCTGTGTTGGTGTCTCTTTGTATTCGCATTCTCATTGCGCCTTTCTTTCCAATTATATTTCCGAGATAATGTCTGAAAATTAAATTAAAAAAAAAATATTTTACAATTGAACAGTTTATTATGGTCTTCTTATAATGACTAATCATTCATATTGTAGAATTTCTTTTTGTGGTATAAAATACCTGTACCTATGTTGGTACTCTCATTATGACCATCTCAAAAGTCAGGTGACAGACCAAAGAAACTAGATGTGGCATACATAGTGTTTCTCTATACAACCGTAGGAGATTGCTAATATTGCTAATGATAAAAAATCTTACTTGGAAACATGGAGACTTGTACAATATCTGCCTGAATCCATCATTTCAACATCAAACTCATTATCATCATCATCTTCTTGCATATCTTGAAATGGAATTTCTGCAAATATTTGTCATAATGATTTGATTCATTTGTATTTGATTGATTTAAATTTAAAGTAAATGGAGTAAGTGCACTTCTGTTACAATCCCCAAGGTATATTTACTTAGTTTAATTCTTAATCTAGAAATGTATTTTATATATTATAATATAGGTAATCAGACAGGTTAATGATTGGAAACTTAACTTTCGGTTAGTTAGATAGATTTAATTTAGACTGCTTTTTTATATTAAAGGCTTAACATTCCTCACCATTTTCATATAAATCATGTTCAACATGAGTTGAAATTTCGGAAGTAGCATCATTTACTCTATAACATCTGCCTTCAATCCATACTAACTCTGGCCTAAGAATATCATTCATATTGGATGTTTTTTTATTTGTTTAATATGTACAAGCAAATAAAATTAATTGCATTGCATTGCGGTAATTGCGATTTTTGCAAATTTCAATTTTCAAAACATCAAATCCAAATGTAAATGAATTAGGTAATAGGTATGAAATTATTTGTGTCAACTGTCAACTTTGTGTCAATTGACAAATGTTTGAAAACAAGAGAGGTAGCCACATAAGAAGTCCCCCGCCGAAGGTAGGAAATGGGTAGGATCACGGTAGGATCTGGGCGGGACACGCGGTAGAGTCGTAACCGTTCCCGCAGTTCCGTCCAAAGCAGCGCGATGGAACAGAGTGGGGTTTTAGTCGGTAGAAATCCGACATAACCACGGCTCCATCCCCGGGAGCCGGGGGTATCTAAGAAGATTTCCCCACTATATAAAAAAAAAAAAAAAGGATCACGGTAGGATTAAGAGGTAGGAAGTGGGAACTAAAAGCTAGTCGGCCATATTATAGGTTAAAAAAGACATGAGTTGCCCGCCTAAAACTGTGAAGTGAACTCTTTAAATAAGATAGAAAAAATAGGTTTGAGTTCTGTAAAACGAAAGTTTACATTGAAATACTTCACACCCCGCCGCGCCATTACGAATTGGACTACATTGGGTACGATTTGAAAAATTCTTTGGGTATTTAGATAGCCCATTTATCGAAGAAGGCTATATTATATCATCCCGCTAAGACCAACAGATTTCAGTTATATAATTACTAAGTCTGATATTATTGATTTGATTAATCAATTTTGTAAAATGCTAAGCAGATTTAGATGAAGGCTCATATTTCGGAAACTTATAGAGAAGCCATAGTTGATGTATCAAATTAAATACTGAAATAGTTAGGAAACCTATAATATATATTATATTATATTTTTAAATAAAAATTTTAAATAATATTTTAACTTATTGTTTATCTCAGCAATGACTGTAGTCTGCACCTAAGCGTCTAATCCCTTTTTTTATGGTACCGATAAGATAATACCATCCGCATACTTTACTAACACCAAAACGTTAAAAACAGATTTAATTTACAAAGCAATGGAATAATGTTTTGTTTACATTATTTAAATAAAAATGTATATTATATACCAGCTATTCTGAATATAAATATAAAAATAGGTAATTAGAGAGTGTTTTATTGTTGCGTTATTTAGTACGCTCTCCCTATTTGTAGATGTTATTATCTTCTTGATATATTTCGATGATAAGCTTATCGGACACTGCGTTTACATAAATCGTTATTGTAATTCATTTGTAGCAGCTCCTTCTATTTTTGCATATTAACTAGTATGTTTTTAATGTTAACGATAGTTTTGTTTAGTAAAAATCAATATTTTGCTGTGATTTAAAAAAATAACACACAAACTAGGTACATAGTTCGGTAAGAATGAGTCAAAAGTTCCATCATTCTTGTAATTCGTACTACAATGCTAATCACCATTACACGTCTATTCACAATAAAGAAAATGGTAAGTAAACTATTTTAAGAATTTTTATAAAAGTACTTAACGACACAATAAATGAGTAGTTTTAGTTCAAAATGACTTTGTAACTCTACACATAGAAATATCCATTTTAAATATGTAGATAAAAAAAATTGTTAGGTATATTTGTATGAAGTTATGTGTTTACGAATATTACGTTTTAAATTTTCGTGTATTTTTCTAAATAATATATATTTTGAAAACATGCACTAAAAGAAACCTTAAAGTTCGGAAACATAACCGTTTAGAAACATTTTGACGTTTGATAATGTCAAACTAATACATGTTTGAGATATTTGACATATGATTTACATTTTATTGATAAAAAATGTAAATAAAATGTAGACACCGTTCAACTCGTATTATAATTTTTATTGGTAAATAAAAAATATACTTCCTTTCGTGATCTTATGACTATTCAAGGTTAAAATATTAATCCATAATGTAAATAGTTAGAAACGTTGTTGTTGTAAAAATAAGTCAAGGAAACGTCGGTCTAGTAGGTATGTCTTAAAGTTTTTAAATACCTCTTTATTTTAAATAAACTAACATTTCCCTTGCGTTCTTGTAAAATTTAAGTTTTTCCCGTCAATTTTAGAACATTTACTTGTAAGACTGACAGTACAGCTGTTGATTAAATTACCTATCATAATGGTCGAAGCTTAAATATCTTTTTAACCCTACAGGTTCCCATAATTTTTAAAGATTATTCAATGAGTTTGAATAAATAAAAAAAATCTTGCATGTCTTAAAAAATAAGCAATCCATATTATGACTAGCTATTATTTATTAATTGTCATAACATATATTTTTTTATTGTGTTGTAGATGGTACCAAAATGCATGGAACGCGAAGAGTTGTAACATTTTGTTTGCTCACTACAGTTTTACCATCAATACTCATTATATTTCCATTATATCTTAGGCATATAAGATATGCTGATGTTATGTATAAAATATCAGATTCTGATGTCATACAAATACATAAGGGTCAATCATCAATATTTTGTGAAAAACATTCCTTAAAAATGAATACAACATTTAATGCATTCCAAATGAAGGGTAGGCCACGTTTATCTAAAAAAAGAAAACATATAACACTTAAGAAGTCAATGTCTTTGCCAGACGACACATTAGAATATTGGGGATTCTACTTATTCTCTGGGGCTACTGTTGAATTAAAAGCTTGTTCTAGATATGAAGGTTCCAAAATATTAGTTGTAAAAGGAGATAAAATATTAGATACATGTGGCATTTTAGAGGGAAATAAATACAAACAGGAACCTCCTCTCATTGGTAAAAATGGTCATGTTATGGTTACTCTACAGAGACCTAGTGAAAAAGAAAATATTAAGAAATTAAGTACTAATTATATGCATAAAAATAAAAACATTGATGAAAATGTTGGTGAAATCGATGTCATAAATAAACAAAGAGACAAGCGTGATACACTCAATCCTTCAATACATAACCCTAACACAATATTAGACACTGGTGTAAACCATGGAGGCAATGCCTTTAACACATCAAAGCTACAAGAAGATGCATCTGTATCCAGCTTTGAAAATAACTTGCATTTATGTTACAACAAAAATATACTGATTAATGAATATTTTCCATATTCAATGCAATGCAATAACACCAAATATTTAGAAGTCACTACAACACTTAAAGTTATTCATGAAGTTACGTCTGACGGATATTACTACTATATATTTTACAGTGATAATGACTTTGTTGTGAATGATGTTCATGCAATATTTGATATTTACAAGCCAATCTTCCTCTATTCAAATATGTCAGATTCTAAGGTATGTTTAAATAAAACAGAGTGTTCTTTCAATATTGAAATGTTTAGTGATGAGTTAGTTATTGTAGAAGTACCTACAAAAGATGGATTGAGAAATGATGATGATACTTCCATTCTAATGTCTGTTTGTCACCCTAGAATGTCTGTTTATATAATATTTCCAGTTTCAGTGTTGTTACTTATACTTTTATTTGCATTTTTATGATATCTGTTTAAAATATTATTGTATGCACTATTAGTAAGAGTAAATATTACTGAGAGTAAGACGTTGATTTATTAGTAGATAAGAATTTAAATGTTTGTGTATATATAAGTCCTTCTATAAGACTGTGATGTTATTTTGCCTGGGTTATAATTTTATTACTGTTGTAAAGAATAAAGTTTATTATTCTACTGATCTTTTTTTTATTAGTATATTATATCCTTCTTCAATTCATATATTTTTCTTAGAATATGTATGTGCAATATAGGTACATTACGTTTAATAACTAACAAGTTTATTCTATTTTGGCTAAATGACCAGCATTTTGAAACTAGCTAACCGCCCAGATTACCGTTATAAATTTTAGTCCAATCCAATAAATATTTAATTTATTCGTTTTTATACCAATCCATAAACATCCAATAAACCCAGTTATTAATAAACTAAATTAATATAAATAATTATGCTAGCGGTGTCGCCCATGGTACCTACATACAAAGCTTATTGCACTGGGTAAACAACAACATAGACATATCCAACGGTGAAAGAATAACATCGGTAAAGTATTTCTTGAAATAAGTACATTCTAACTAACTCTGGAGCTTTATATTATTACTAAGCTGCGCCATGCGGTTTCGCCCGCGCGCGTGAATGAGTTTTTCCCTTTTTAATCCTTATGTTCCTGTGGGAATATCAGTATAAAAAATAGCCTAAGTTATTATAACAACAGCTATCTGACAATGAAAGTCCTGTCAAAATCGGTCCAGCCGTTCCTGAGAAAATTGTTAAAATTAGTATTTTGGTATATGTAGATTGTAGTGACGTAGGTATCCTTATGCATTAAGTAAAATCGGTTATTTCAATATTAAAAACAGACAGAATAGTGTATATCACCACCAGTCCACCTGCAGGCTGCATAGAGTGAAGTTTAACTTATGGGTCAAAAGGTGCGACTTTATAGTATATATCTTGGATAGATGGGGAGGCAAGGGGTGGTATTTTTTCTGGAAATACAATTCGTAAGAAAATACAATTTTCTAACACAAATGAACTATTTGCTTTATGTGTAAAAATAGCATGGGCAATATTTATGTTCATTTTTGTATGTATTTTAGGCTGTCCAATCATAGAATGCCAAGTTATAATAAACCCGCTTACTCTTACTATGCTTATTCATATTATGGTTCAACTAAGGAGATAATTTTTAGATAGTGGCCATAACAGGAAACAGAAGGATGAAAGATCGGCTCGTGTTATGACGTCATCTACTATATAAAAATAAGTCGGGTTTTCCTTCCTGACGCTATCTCCAGAACGCACCAACCGATTTCCACGGTAGGTATGGCATTCTCTGGAAAGGTCTCGGGCTCCGTGAGGTTTATAGCAAAGAAAAGGTGTCTCTGGTGGCGAAACGGAGTTCGCCCGGTTTGCTAGTTAGAATATAAAACAAGCGATGCCAAGTAGTGACTGTTACTTAGGTAAGTACTCATGCATTTAAATAGGTATTAATACTTCTGGCTATAAAAAATTGGCATTGGCAGTTCTGTATCTGCAGTTAATTTGTAACTCATATATAAAAAAAAAAAACTCGATACGTAACATAATGAACTGTCTGATTAGGTGTTAGGATAATGTATTTTCTCATTTAGATGTGTTTCAGGAAGTCCGACAATATGTATAAATTTATACAAGATATTTACTTTATTGGTATAATTCTTTAATTGTACACATGTATTTTATGATTAATTGCATATAGTATTAGAAACTTGACATACACTAAACAATAAGTTTGCTTGTGTGCTTACATGTTTTATTATTATATTATGTTGAAAGAGAATTCACAATAAACATTTAAGACTATTGTATTTTATTCTAAATAATTGTATACAGGAACCTTAATCACCAACTTCATGTTATTTTAAAATTAATTTATTTGAAAATATAAAATTAATCGAAATGAACAAAAAACCATGTAGAAAACAATAAAAAAAAAGTTGTAAAACAGGTTTTGGATATAGATCAAGAGCCACAATATATAATTACATACTGGGGTCAAAATAACAGGGAATAGGGGGGATATCAAAAAGGACAAAACATAGGGCCCATAAAAAGAAAGTAATGAACATATTGAGGAAATTTTGATTTATTATTTCCACATAGTTGTTTCCAAAGTGTGTTCAGGCGAGTTGGTAGATCTTCTGTAAACAAAAATTTTTACTGCTCAATACAAGAATTTTTATGAAATTAAGGTTCCGATCGGGAGTGGAGTGCTACAAATCCTCTTCAATAACAATACCAATAGATGTTTAATTATATTTATTTACTGAATTACAAAAAACAGTTACCATATTATGTACAACTGGAAAAAAGAGGTTACAATTCATTATTTCCTTCTAGTACTTTTGTGATTGAAATAGCCTCTCCAGTACCCGATGAGACCCCTCTGCAAGTGGCAGAGAGGTCTACGCGGAACGGGGGCCATCCGGCCGAGCCGGTCTTACGCCTATAATGTATATTAAACTTATAATATAAGACTATAATAGTATAATTAATGCATTCATTAAATAAACTAAAACAAATATCGGTCCAAATGAAATGAGTTCCAATAAAAAATCAGCACAGCGGTACTTGGAAGGCGGCTCCTAATACTCACACTGTATAAATATCGCAATAGAATGCAGGACACAAAAGTATAAACCGGAATGCGTAGGCACCTCAGATAAGGTTGGCCACATCGCTGGGCATTTCAGTAATAGTAGTGTGGTAGAACTCCTCAATATCTTTTAACGCTCTCTTGTCATTTTCAGTCACGAAGTTGATAGCGATTCCCTTACGACCGAAACGACCACCTCTTCCAATCCTGTAAATAATTAAGAATAAGTATCATTTTCATAATTATAAAGTCAAAAAATATAACAAAATTAACTAATTATTGTTGAATGATAACTAGTACAGTTGAAGAATTATGAATAATTTAAATGAAATGAGATGCCCAAGGAAACAATGTAATAATACAACAGTTGGACTCTTACTTAAAGGCATTTGTGCTATGGCGCAACCACTGTGACACGCGAATATCATGTTTATAAAAAGTACAGTAATATCATTTTCAGCCACTGCAAGGTACTGGTTCCTTCAGTCTCTAATTTCAAGGTTTACAAATCTACAATGGTACACTCACAGAACATATAAAAGAGGTTAGAAAGGCATTGTAGGCGGGGCAGACGCGCCAAGGATATGAGCACTGCTCACATCATCATCATGCGTATGATTCGTTCCATTTTAAATCGCGTGATCGCGCGGCGCTATGATTGGCTAGATTTGAAATTGCAAATATGTGCGTAAGCGGACTTGCGCGGACTTGGCGACGCCCACAGGCGACACCGGTTCTTATAGGAACGGCGAATTATTGCCATTCTAACCTCTTTTATATGTTCTGTGGGTACACTACACACCTGTGAATGTAATTTTCACGATTGGTTGGCAAATCATAGTTGATGACGCAAGAAACTTGCTGTACATCAATACCACGAGCGAGCAGATCGGTGGTGATGAGCACACGGGAGGACCCGGTACGGAACTGCCGCATGATCACTTCGCGCTCGCGCTGCTCCATGTCACCGTGCATGGCGGACACAGTGAAGTCACGGTCGTGCATCGACTCTGTGAGCCAGTCCACCTGTGGACGATAAAATTTAAATTAGGGCTCAGTTAAATGTTAAATTTTGCAGTGTAAATTGTGTTATATGTTATAACTTTTATTTATAAAAATGTATGTAGCTTAAGACCACATTTAACGTTGTTTTGTTTTCCTTAAAAAAAAGGACCTAATGTTAAACTAGGATAGTAATTTCACCTGATATAGTGTACTATAGTATTGTAATTTTAAATGGACACAACTACCCATAAATATAAAACATAGCCTACATTTGACTACATTGTAACTTTTGACTTAAAGAATTAATAAATATATTTATTGCATCTCTTGCTCATAAATTACAATATTAGATTTAGCATAATTTATAAAAGACTGTGGTAGCTCAGTGGTTTCACGTTTGAACTTTAATCACTAAGTTGGGGGTTTGAGATGAGAATTTCAACAACAAGTGTTAACTGACAACCTGAACTTGATCAAGGTGGTGGATACCATAGGTGGTCTTAAACCACATACAAAGCCTTTATCCATGCAGTGTCAACAAATTATAAAGGCAATAATTTATTAAAGCAAATAATGTTCTTAAAAATTACGAAACATTAGCTTTTGCAGTCCAATTTTATTTGCAAGCATATAACATTATAACAAAAAAAAAATGCTTTTATGTTGCTGTAGTAATTTCCATTGACTTGGAATAGGTTTATAAAACGAAAAGTTTATAATGTAAATATGATACTTCATATTTATTATAAAAATTGTGATGAACTAATGCATTTTTGAAATAGGATCCTCCTCTAAGCCATTTTACTGCAAGCTTAGTAACAATTAAGTTATCAATTCTAATATTGTAGCTATATTTAATTTTATCACCATAAAGGATTGAAACGTAATGCATATTAAAAAATGTTTAAATTAAAACATTGAACTTAGGTAAATTGTGAATACTTATGAAAAATAAATATATAGTAGTTTTATAAAAAATGATTTAATTAAATTACTGGTAACAGCTAAACTAAAAAACAACTTTTATTTTAATTTGTTCACCCCAGCTCTGTATGGGTCATATTTTTTTATTTTTCAAAAACTTATCCTTTTCTAAGACAGATTTAATTAATGGAGAATTGCCTCTGAATTTAAATATTGTTTAGAGGTAAACTTTTACCTCTAAAATGTTTAAAATCTTAACATAATATTATATACTGACCTTGCGACGGGTGTTGCAGAAAATTACAGCCTGAGCAATAGAGAGTGTATCATACAAGTCACAAAGAGTATCCAACTTCCACTCTTCTTGGTCAATGGAGATAAAGAATTGTTTAATACCTTCCAGGGTAAGCTAGAATATAAATGTAAAATAAAATTAATTAATCAATTACCACATGTATATCAAGTGTTCAGTAAATCATATCCTTTCGTCAAAAAATATTTTTTTATTACATAACTAATGTAGTTACATGGCCTCTAAAAAGATCAATATGATATCATGTAATTTAATTATCTTGTTTCTGTTCAAGGTAACATAGAATACTTTTGCAATTATACCACAATAATTGATTAGCACAATTAATGCAACATGAAATATTAAAATTTACCTCTTCCTTTTGCACAAGAATGCGAACGGGATCTCTCATGAAACACCGAGACACTTCCAACACATCATCAGGCATAGTAGCTGATAACAGAATAACTTGTACATCAGCAGAAAGCATCTTAAATACATCATGAATTTGGTCTTTGAAACTGGAATTCAAAATAAAACAAATATTTACATAAATATAAACCAAATAAAGAAGATTTTATTATTTATTATTTGAGATTGAAACATGACTGGAAACTAAAAATACTTAACAAAGAGTGTATGACTCACCCCCTAGACAACATTTCATCGGCCTCATCAAGTACAAAGAGCTTGATAGTGTTGGCCCTCAGCGCACGACGGGTAATCATATCATATACACGACCGGGGGTTCCAACAACCACGTGGACACCACTCTCAAGTTGACGCATATCCTCCCGGACATTGGTTCCACCAATGCAAGCATGGCATTTGGCATTTAAATGATCACCAAGGGCTATCACCACCTAAAATAATATAATCAATTATACATTATTTTATTTATATTATATTCTTATTCATTAAGATGTGAGAAGTTTTAAATCTAGTTGAATGAATACATATTGGAGTTTGAGAACAAAAGATAGACATTACCTTTTGAATCTGTTGAGCCAACTCTCTAGTTGGTGCCAAAATAAGAGCTTGACACTCACGAATACTGGTATCAATTTGTTGAAGAATTGAAATCGAGAATGTAGCTGTTTTCCCAGTTCCAGACTGAGCTTGAGCTATAACATCACGGCCTTGAATGCAAGGCATTATAGCGCGTTGTTGAATTGCAGACGGTTTCTCAAAACCGTAAGCATATATTCCTCTCAACAATTCTTCTTTCAAATTCATGTCATCGAAGCTTTCCACGACTTCGTCCCAATTTGTGTCGAGAGCTCCACCGGGCTCCATGCCGGGAGGTCCGTCATAGCCTTGATCCTTAGCGGGGCCATTTTTGTCGTCTGTCCAATCGTCCGATCTGTTAAACGAAATTATATTTCATATTAAAAGTATCAAAAGTATTTTTTACAAGATATAATTCAGTGAATAAGCAAAATCAATTAAAATTTCAGAACTGTCAAAATGGCATTTCTAACGCATATTATACGCAATTTTTTAATGAAACCAACCTAACGCGGACTTTTTATACACAGAATTTTGATAATTTCATTAAAAGCCTTAATCGAGAGTTAAAAATCGTTTTCATCATAAAAACACGTGCACAGAGCCGGATTAGTAATAATGTTCCTCCTACCAGCGCCATGTTGGCAATCGGCAACCGTGGAGAGAATAATTTTTTACAATAACTACTAAAGAACCACTAATATCACATATTATTTTTAACTTTATGATATTTATACACTTCTCAAACACTATTCTTTCATTAAACACTGCTTAAATTAATCATAAAACTTATCTTACCTTCTTTCAGGTGAATAAGACATGTTCCAATCGCGGTAGCTGAACGGAAAAGAACTAGCAAGGTCAAGTTAAGTTTAGCAAAAGCTTTTTTTATGGTTATATACTTAAACCGATTTTCGCGTTTTGTAGGGATAGGGATCAAAATTTTAATATTTTAAAATGATTATTAAAACACAGAATTTTTTAATAACGCTGTAAATTACGGAGAGATGCGAATTACTAATTTAATAGGAAATAAAACGACGGAAATAATGAGACCTTATTTTTTGTAGGCAACACTTTTGCAAATGCCACTATTGATCGGTGACATTTTGTCTATGATAGCTAATCTATTATCTCTTCTATTATTGAGTATCCAGTAAAAATAATGAACGCAACTTTATTAACAAACAACAAACATTAAATACTTTGTGGAAATTTTAAAATAAATAATTTATCTAACTATTAATTTGATTATTTTATCTGTATGCAAAGTATTTACAATACAAAAGAAGCATTTGTGCACAAGCAATTAATGTAAATTGTGTATAAAATATAAATACGAAATTTAATATCACTAACAATAACCCGTGTGAAAACTTTGTTATATTGTCATATTGTAAATAATATTTACGTTAATTATTTCGTTATAATAGTAGTACAACGAAATTCTGGAGTTAATTAAAAATAACAGTAATTGAAAAGAGAATATTTCCAAGTTGATTTTTTTAATTGTTAACAGGTTTTTTTTCCGTTCTCTTCCTGTTAACTCCGTAAAACTTCTTTTTATATTATCTTTACAAACAACGTCCAAAATATGAGAAAACTAAATTTTTAGTTCTCAAACTTAAAAAGCAATGAACGTAGCGTTATAGCGGCAGTACACATGGGGCCAAGGCGTTGGGCCAACGTGTTGGGAAAAAATGAAGGATATCAAGATTCCTGTTCACACATTGGCGTACTGATCATTCTGCATTGGCGCTTCAAAGATGAACGTAGTCCGTAGAAGTTCTTGCAGCCGCGGCAATTTATTAATACAGTGCGTTTAATTATTACGTACATGTGCACCAATAACAATGAGTGTACTCTGCCGTCTGCGATGATACCATTTTCCAATCTCTATTTTCCTTTTTTTTATTTCTGTATAAATAAAACATTATTAAAAATTATGTTTAGATTTTTTCAAATGTTTAAAATGTGTACATTTTACATTTAATTTAATTTTAACTACCTATAAAACGAAACTTTAAAGATTACGGACGGATGTATTGATTGGTGATATTTGATAATATTATTTATGTAATAAAGCATAATTTGATCAAAATCATGCTCATTGTATATTGTTATTTAATTTTTAAGAACAAGTAACTGTTTCATACTATTTTACTCATTTTATAAATATATTCATTTTTTTATCGAAAATGTATGAAAGTGAGTTATGAAAAACATCTAGAATAATATTATAATAAATAGAAAATAAAACATCTAATTTATTGAGTCATATGGTTTTTATTTTTGTGTAGTTCATGCCGTGGATTCCAAATTATTCCTTCATGTCGATACAATTCTACGAATTGTAAAACCTCATTGCTTGTCCACATCGGCGCCGCCATCGCTATCGGAACATGAAAACGTAAATTTCATTGACGCGCAACGATACTGTCTCCGCTGACGAGTAACAACGAACTGAACAAGACACCAACGTGTGAACGCTGCAGCTGTTTGCGGAGCGCGCCAAGATCCTTTGAAGTGTGCACAAAAAACCGACAACATTCGGTTGGCCTGCCAATATTGGCGCCAACTAGGCTAATGAAGCCAACATACCGCCAAGTAGCTCTCTACACGTTGGCCCAACCCGTTGGGCCAACGGGTTGGGCCCATGTGTACTGCCACCATTATTGTCGTTATGTTGGTAGAGAGCGCTTCCTGTCGTGTCTATTGCATGCTGCCATTTTGAAACGGCAGTGCTTTTTGTTCGTGTGGAGCGTTAGCTCGTTGCAGCGATAAGACTGTGTTATAGCAAAGTTTAGTTTTAATTTGTAAGAACTTAAGCAAAATGAGCTGGCAAGATTATGTTGACAAACAGTTAATTGCATCCAGGTGTGTTACAAAGGCTGCAATTGCCGGTCATGATGGAAATGTCTGGGCCAAGTCCGAAGGCTTCGACGTAAGTTATTTTTTAGTACTTTGTGTTTTGTGAAAGAAAACGAGATTTTTAGTGACAATGACAAAAATTATGTGAATTTAATCTCATTTTTAAATTTGTATAATGACCAATCCGGGCTCCGGCAAGTTGACAAGATGGCGACATGTGGTAGCAACCTGTTCCTATTGGAAAATGATTTTTATCATGTCATGGAATTTTGGAAAATGTAATTTGTTTTATTATGAACATCTAAACAGTATAAAAACAGTTTAGTAGATTTTATAACGATTTGTGAGCTTCCTAGCCGCTAATTATCGAGTTAGTAATGCCGGCCGGTACTTTTGGCCAAGAGTCAGGTCAACGTTACACGTCGCCGACGCCTAATATTGACAAAAACATTCAAAATGTTATTAGTGAATTAAACACTAGACTATTTTCTGCCAAAATTGTTTAAGAATTTCATTTTGGATTTTTTATTCTGCGCCATCCCCCCATTATCAAGAACACACCATCGTGAGTCATCGCCGATCGTAACTATTTGCGTTGAATTTCATTATTGTGCACTATATGCAATTCTATTATAACATTCTCATGAATATTCTCATGTACTTACTCCATGCTTAATCTTTTTATTTCCTTCTTAGAAATAATCGATTTAATAGACGCCAAACTTGATGATGTCATCGATTTCAATTTTAAAAGTACCACTCCTTGTATATAAATTAATGTAATCCATAAATATTATTTGATAATGATGATAATGATAAGGATCGAGCAATGTTCCATTAAATGTGATAAATTTTTAAAATCTACAATTTAAAATTTGCAAACATTTAAAATTACTAGATTTCCGCCCGCCGCTTCGTCCGCTTTGTCTAAAAACTAATAAATTATTTACTAAAACATTCCTCGAGAACCACTCTTATCTATTAAAAAAACCGCATCAAAATCTATTGCATAGTTGTAAAGATTTAAGCATACATAGGGATATAAGGACAGAAAGCACTATAAATATTTGATATTGGAGCTATAAATATTTTTATTTTTGACAAATTGAAATTTTCTTTTCCTCAATTTAAGTTACTCTAAAAATTAGATATATATAAAGAAAATCAAACTAATTGATTTCCAATTTTGTCATAGTTCTTACTAATAAAATCGAGAAAAATTTAAATCAAACAATTTGCTTTTGATCAAACGGTCTATGGAGGGATTATTTGCATATTTTTTCTCAATGTTTTCATAACCTATTTTTCTACATCAGTACAAATATAAAAAAAATCTTAATGTATTGCAATTTTTTTAATCAAAAAATACAAATGGGGTACGTAATTTATAAAATGAATATCCTCAGATAGGTAACCTATTAAAAACTCGAATTTCTATTACCCGAATCTTAAAATCCCGAAAACGGTTGTTAGAACTTTTAAAAGACAGATGTAATGAATGACAACTTTTTAAAATTCCTTTTTTAATTTCCCAGATGAATCAATTTCCAGATACCAGACTATTAAACCAAATATATACAATAACCAGATTTTTAAAAAGTATTTTTTTGTTTCCCGTATTCTCATAATCCAGATATAGTTATACTAGATTCTCAGAATACTTTTTTTTGTTTCCCATCGTACCATTTTCCAAATAAACTATTACCAAATTTTCATAATCTTTTTATTTGGTTCCCATATAATCGTATAACAGATAAACTATTGCCAGATTTTCATAATCTCTTTATTTGGTTCCCATACAATCGTGATTATACCTTTACTATTGCCTGAAAATAAACATTACCAGTAAGTAAATTGTTTTACTTGCCCATTACAGAAAGGTTTAAATGTCAAATTCGACTCAGTAGGTTAGGTTAGGTTTGAACTGCGACCCTCACGCACGAGCCGAGCGAGCGAAGCGAGCGTGCCGCGGCAGCGGCCGGCGAGTGCCAG
>CAJQZM010039731.1:24828-37251 GCA_907164665.1 Colias nastes
CGAGCGAGCGAAGCGAGCGTGCCGCGGCAGCGGCCGGCGAGTGCCAGAACCGACTCGCTATTGTTTTACTTGCCCAACAGAAAGGATTAAGTGTTAAAATCTATTCAGTAGGTTAGGTTAGGTTAGGTTCGTGCTGCGACCCCCTGGAAGGATTTCGTTTTTCTGGATATCGTTTATTTGAATTTCAAAAATCTGGACATTGTTTGTCTGGATATCAATCAACTGTATTGCAAAAATTTGTGTTTTAAAAATCTGGCTTTCGTGCATATGGATTAACGGTCTTCTGGATTTTGTGCATTTAGATTTCGTATGTCTGGAACTCATTCGTCTGGATTGTATAACGTCGTACAAATGAAGAAATGGGCAAATGAAATTCGGAGTTATGAAAAAATGTCCAAACGTTTTCGGGATTATGATATTCGGAATATTAAAATTCGAGATTAAGATAGGTAACCCCTCACATATTATATAATAGCCTTTTCTACGCCATTGTGTTTTAAAGATATGTAAAATGTAAATACAGTTTTTTTTTTCAGAATTTACTTTACACTTTTAACAGTTGATCTATAAACTTAGTTAATTGTATTTTAAATGTTCTACTAAATAATTAATAAATGCTACTATGGCAAGTGTTGAAACCTGAATTACAAAATTCCTATTCATTTATTTGCCATTGCTTATATTTTATTGACTAGCGTGGATTACTTGTTTTTGACACTGTTTCATAGGTATTGTGTAGTTATAAAGATGAAATGAAAATACTTAAACTTATGAAAATAATTAAATTATTCAAACAATAAGTACCTAAAAATGTATTTTCAGAATGTAATCTAAAATAAAAAGACAAACAATCATTTATTTTTGGGTGTGTACTTTAATCACATTTTAACTTTTCATTTGTTAAATTAATGCAGATAAATTGTGTTGCTTCTTAAATTCAGGATGCCTTAAATTTAATAAATCATTCATTGACTTGAAATATTCACTGAAAAGTTTAACTTTTAAAAGATAATTAATGTTTTAGTGTCATATTCATGATATAGATACTACAAAACAAATTGTTTCACATAAAGATTTAACTCGACAATTCTGGAACATCAAATAGGCGGCAACTATTACGCACGTTAAATTCAATTAAATCAATTGTTAACAGATATCAAAAGATGAAGTTGCAAAAATCGCGGCTGGCTATGAAAATGAATCACTCCTTACAAGCGGCGGCGTGACGATAGCGGGCACGCGGTACATCTACCTCAGTGGCACAGACCGCATCATACGCGCAAAGCTCGGCAAAGTCGGCGTGCATTGCATGAAAACGCAGCAAGGTGGGTTCACTGGGACACAACACTAACTGCAATTTTATTTGTCTACAGCATTTTAGACGTTCGTTACTTAGTGCATTCCTGCATGATAATAGTGACACATACTGATTTTGACTTTTGTTCACAGCCATCGTAATTTCTCTCTACGAAGAACCCATTCAACCCCAACAAGCCGCATCCGTAGTTGAGAAGTTAGGAGACTATTTACTTACCTGTGGTTATTAGAGGTATATAATTTACTTTTTCATTAGAATACATTTGAATATTTTGTCGTGTACCAGATAAATGACCTTATTTTTCCTTTGCAGATCGAAGCGCGCCGTGATCTAAGAATACGATAAGATAATATTTTTTCCACAGGGAAATAAGTAACTGCATTTTGTATATTCTATAAAAGTGATAAGGATCGTTCATTGGTTTTGATATTTGATAAATTATGGCGCCATCAGTGTCTGATGCGCTTAGTAACTGTGTGCAGATACAATTACTTTGCGGATTCTGGACCCTTTTTTACACGCTCACCGCTTCCACAGAGTAATTGTTACTGTAGTGTGGTTTAAATTTATATTTTAAAAATTTGCTTTTATCGACCGATGCAGTGAAGCGATTTCAGTTTTGCTAGCGGGTCTTAAAGTATGATGTATAGAGATTTTTTTATTTCTTTTCAAGCATTCTGACACCTATCAATTTTTATATGTCGCGTATTCCTTTTTATTAATTTTTAAATACATCATAAACGAAGCTAGTATTTTATAAAAGTGTAACAGCCGTTCGCAAATCGAGTTAAGTTTTTGCTTACAGATGCTTGATAAGAAATCACTATAACCACGTAATGAAATTACTGTAACAATATACAACATAATTATATATGTAATTACAAATAGGCATTTGTGTAAGGGCTTGTTATGAAATGAAAGACACTGTAACCCAAGTAAAAATATTACATTTTTAATGAAAAATCTCTAGTCCCACTGGAACCATCGTGTGAAAAGTATATTCAATAATATAATGAAGTGAGCGTGCGGTCTCGGGGCGGCGCGCGTCTCTCGCGAGTTTGTGCACGCCAACAATTTTTGCTATGCTTCTTTTTGATTATTCCGCAAATATTATAATCTTGTGTAGTGAAAAATAAACATTTGCATTCTGTTTAACTCTTAGCTGCAGTAACTAGAAGCGCTCAATTATTATTATTACCCTGTATCCTCCAACAAGGCTTGCAGTAAACGAAGGGTGCATATTGTTTATATTTGATATTACTACTATAGCTTTGTACATTGTTTCTGATAAGCGATGGGAACTGTGTCTATCTAATAATAAAATGATTTGTATTATATCATCTTGTTTGATTATTTTCCCAGGTACCCAATAATTCTTAAAAAATAAAACTACTCTTTGCTAATGAACATAATTTATTTTCTTTTGACAAAATCTACAATAATAATAGAGTTAAGTACACTCGAATACAAGAATTGGTATAAAATGTTAAAACTTGTAGTCTTCAAAAAAGATTTTGGTTCTTAGAAATTACACAATACAAGGTTCATTTTACAAGCCTAAATTCTACGACAAAAATAGTATATTTAAACTTATAAAAATTTGTGCCGATAACTGTGGTAAATACAATTAATATGTATACGATGTGAATTTTACTATAAATCATGGTATTTTATAAAAAGAACATTTTTAGAAACAAAAACATTGACTTACATAAAATTCTACGTGGTTATTATCTACATTTCTACAGTACTATATTATTGAAAGGAAAATTTTAGTTGCCTAAAAATTGTATATTGCCTTAGAAATAAATTAATTTACGAGTTGTTATTATAATAGATTTTATATGATCATCTATACAGTTAGTTTAACAATTAATACGTGTCGGAACTTAGGTACCTACATAAGCCCACTTACAACTACACATTCCATAATTCAAAAGCCACATTCACACGTGTATACTATCAGTTAAAATTTTAACGCTTAATATTATTAACAATATATTAATATATACTTTGAATAAATTAAAATTGCAATGGTAGTTGTGCGCGGTTAGAATGGTGCCGTTCGAACGGAGCGGACACGAGCCTTAGTTTAATGACCACCCATTAGCCTTTTCTTGTTGAAATCACGGATGCTCCAATGAGTAATGTCGCGATTTCTTCCAAAGATTTCTAAAAAATCCTTTTCGTTGCTTCTGTCCTGGATGGTCTTCACCTGTAGAAAAAAAAGAAAGTTAGGTACATTTAATCATACAATGTAACCTTGGACAGGACGTAATATCCTTAATAGGTATGTATAATAATTAAGAGACTTCTATGAAACGCTTATAATTAGATACATCAATCAACGTAGGTATTGCGATAGTATAGTTTGATCTTGGCAGTATCGTAAGGTCACTCGTAACTAACCATTAACTAAAATGCATTTGTGTCATCTATGTAAGGTCTTGTTGGTAATTAGCTACTAATTACAATAATATGTAGGTTAATATAAAAATAATGTAAAAAAAAATAATTGCGTCAGCAATTTTTTTATAAGGACCGTTTTATAAGTTCCCTCCGCACCAAAAATTCCATTTCTGCGTTAGATATTTAAGAAATATCAGAGCTAGAGAAAAGAAAATTAAAAATTCTTTTATAAATATAAAATACGTGATTTTTAGCGATGAAGTAAGAGAGCGTGCCGTTAGTAGGGCAACTAAGAATAGATCGGTTAGAAGACATTTTCCAGCGCGCGTCCCAAATGTTTTGCGTGCTGCCAAAAATAGACCTCATCATGATCTCGACATATGATGCCGGTCAAGAGGTACGAAGATCAACTATTATGGTATATTATTACGTAAAACTCTTCAATGAAAATATTAAATTAATCTTTTAGTAAATACCTATAGTAGATATACTTTAAGCGTTGTGATTTTAATAGTAGGCTATCCAATGGAAAATTCCCACAATTCTATAGTGCAAAATGAGATAAACTCATGGCAATAGTTTTTAAAAAATCGAAATTCATCATGATTTGTAGTATTAAAACCAAACAGACAGTGGGATCATCTATTTATAGCATGCGCAGAGGAGGCCCGTCGCGTCGCATTCAAGTTCATTGCCTAGACTACCCGCAAAGATCGTATTGATTTGATTTGATAAGTAAGTATTATTTATGTTACCTTAAGATCTGAACATTTAGGTTCATACTTAATGAAATAAGTATTTCTTATTCTTAATTTTGTGCTTATAAGCGTGCACAAGCGAATTTGTAGAAAAGATATTATGTAACTATCTAATACATTTTGAAATGCTGTAGGGTCGCGCAGTAATATGTGGCAAGTACAATCAAATGGTAGGTAAAAAATGAAGACACCGGATCTACTATGGAGCCAATGCTTTCGTTCTCAGAATACTAACGAGACAATATTGATCGCATAAGGAAGGCAAGTTTTATCTCTACTCTCTAGTCAGGCGTTCGCGTTAGTTATAAAATTATCTCTGAAGTGAAGTAAAAACAAACAATTTTCTTTTGCTTGATTGATATAATATGGAGATAAATATTGGCGAAAAATTTTTAAAATAGGCACATGGATTTAAATTTTGTTTAGTAATTTGAAGTCAGGTATTAATTTTGTAATTATATTATTAAGATAAAATATTTAATGATTATAATTGAGTGTCTAATCGGGTCACGAAGATCGCGATGGGGAAGTTTATAGGGATAGGACTGGCAGGGGTAGGGGAGGGCGGTAGGGTGGGGGGTGCAGGGTTCGTCGACTCGCCGGTGAAGGGCAGCGAGGTCGGTGCGTTCGCTTTCGACGGCGCGCGATGGCGACGCGGCGCGCCGGGTGCCATGTATTGATCCCGCAGCCTCCGCTCTCCCGCACCGACTGTTCCTCCAGGCTCCATTTTCTACTATGCTCTCAGCTTACCGTTAAATAATTCCCCACAATAGAATACGCTGCGAACTCACCAGACAGACTGTCGCATTTTATACAAACATTGAAGCCATACTATACCAAGATTAAAACTTAGTTTTAAACTTTTAACACGGAATAATAATAATTACCTACTTATAATTCCATAGCGATTTCTTTTGACCATTTTGTTGAAACAGGCCAATTCAATTTTTTATTTAAATTAATATACCTAGTTGTACTCGATATTTGAATAAATGAAACGTGAAATTTTGTTATGGTCCATTGAAAAGTTACATTTGGGGTTGCATTTTTTAGAGGACGCAATTTTATTTTTTTGATGTGTAGGGGTGGTCAGTGTGAAGCTATCACCAAGTTTGTGGGGTCACCACCCTTGTCCCACGGCCGCCATCTTGAAAATAGCGGTTGATATGGTTTTTACGATATATCTCTTAAACTATTTATTTGATAAAAAAAATTTGTTTACATTATTTGTTGCAAATTAAATACTCTACAACTTTGATCCTGTAACTTTTTGTCGTAGAACTATAAATAAAAAAGTTATAAGCGAAAATGTTCAGAAATTAGAGATATTTATATTTCTCAATAAAACTTTTTTTTATAATTTTACGTAGAAATGATATTTGACCATTTTTGTAGATTGTTTTTCGAGGAACAACTTTTATATACAACATTTTTTCATTAATTAAATAGCTAAGGTTTTACAGCGCTCCGAAGTGAGTACTAATTTTCAGTACTCTGAACTATACAGTATACTTATATTATGTGTGTACTAATAATAATTTGTCATCAGTAATGGTTTTTTTTTGTTATTATAATATTTTTAATAATTAATTTTGCAATATCACTAATAATTAATTATTGAATCTTTTCCCCACCACCCAGGAGGTAGAGTCTGGAAGCGCGACTTTTTTTTACGTCGAAAAGCAGGTCTGAAATGTTCTGCAGTGTGCTTCTATTGTTCTGGAGTATGAGAAAAGAGCCAATAGCCAATATATGTATAGTTAAGAGTACTGAAAAATAGTACTCACTTCAGAGCGCTGTAAAACCTTAGTTATTGACGTTATGAAAAAATGTTGTACATAAAAGTTGTTCCTCGAAAAACAATCTACAAAAATGGTCTGATATCATTTCTTCGTAAAATGATAACAAAAAAGTTTTATTAAAAAATATAAATGGCTCTAATTTCTGAACATTTTCGCTTATAACTTTTTTATTTATAGTTCTACGACTAAAAGTTACTACACCAAAGTTGTAGAGAATTTAATTTGCAACAAATAATGTTAACGATATTTTTTTATCTGTTAAATAGTTTAAGAGATATATCGTAAAAACCATTTCAACCGCTATTTTCAAGATGGCGGCCGTGGGACAAGGGTGGCGACCCCACAAACTTGGTTTTAGCTTCACACTGACCCCCCCTACACATCAAAAAAACAAAATTGCGTCCTCTAAAAAATGCAAGGTTAGGGCTAAAAAATGTAACATTTCAATGGATCATTAAGAATATTTTTTATAAACAAATAATCCTAGCGGTCAATGATCGCATGACATTGATATTTCGATAAAGCTTAATGTTAGTGACATTGAACTCGTGAATTGTATCGTCGCTGTGATTAATTTAATTAGATACTTATAACTTAATCTATACTTATAATAAATCTGTAGAGAGGCCAATTCTGTACATGTAATATATTTAAAAAAAAACTATGAAGGGGTGATAAGGGATCGCTACTGATGCCAAAAATGCAATCAGTAAAATTTTTGTCTGTCTGTCTGTCTGTCTGTCTGTCTGTCTGTCTGTATATTCGTTATAGAAACAAAAACTACACGACGGATTTTAACGAAATTTGGCACAATTATTCTTCATACTCCTGGGCAGGTTATAGTATACTTTTTATTACGCTACGATCAATATGAGCAGAGCAGTGAAGGGAAATATTGGGAAAACGGGAGAAGTTACTCCATTTTTTAAGCTTCCGTCGCGTGTGCAGCCTTAATGGTTAAAGCTACATAGAAATCATGTACGACAAAAATGTTTTTAAATTATTATTATTATATAAAAATAATTTCCTAGACAGCATATTATGTCTATCTTTTAAAATTGACTCACAATAACACGTGAAACTTCAATAGCTTAGCAATTCGGAGCTTTCTGATTATATTTGTCTACTCTTACGTTTACAACACTCTCACTCATCCCTAATTAAAAAAAGTTAACATTATTACCTATTCAATAAAAAAAGAATCATGTAAATCGGTGTAGAAACACCAAAGTTATACATGAAATACGCTATAAGTCATCGCGCGTGAATACAGAATCATGCCATAAGGATTATTTTTGTGTATCAGTTGCCGCGTTCGACGCGCTTCGCGGCGGGAGCTATAAAAAGGCGGCGGGTCCGCAGTCCGCACCCGTTTCGCGTTGTCACGGCATCACGTGTGAACGGCTGAACCGATTTCGATAATTCTTTTTTTATTAAGCTATTGCATAGCTTCTATCGCGGGCCTTGAGCGCGGGGACCGAATCGAGAAATTCCGTGACGAAAAAACCTCACGCTCCCCACTCCGACGGACACGGAGGTGTGGCTTGAAGGCATGTTATGCAATAGCTTTACCGCGGCAGTCCCCGAGTGCCACACGTCTTTTTTTTATATTCCTTGAAGTACGAGGATGGTTCTTATGTAGATAAAACGTAAATATGTACCACGGGCGAAGCCGGGGCGGACCGCTAGTATAGAATAATAAATTACTATTCGTTTGTTTTAATAAATACTCATATATATATAATATACAGTAGCTTTTTTAAAATAATGACAGTGTGTTTTACAACTTCAGGAATAAAAATCAGGCTTTAAGTATAACAATGCTTATGCCTGGATTATTCACAAAAAAAGCTTTTTCGTTATCCTAGAGTCCGGACGAAATATGAATAGAGGTGTATAACTACTGTATGTATAAAAAAATTACAATGAAATTTATTTTTTCTCCTTTTCTCAAAAAACAAAAGGAATGTGATATTGTATTTTGTTATATGTGGAACATGATTGTTGCATATACCTAGAAAGTACTTTATCCATATTAGTGTAGGACTTTACTTGACTTCACTTACTTCTTCGATTGTTGCCCAATAAATTCTAAGCTAATGCATTGGGATAAAATTCCTAGCCTAGGACATATTCAAAAGATTTGAATTTATATTTCTATGAGGTCTATCTAATTAAACAAATGTCATATTTTACAGTATCTTTCTAAATATATCCTTAATAACCAATTTTACTAATCGGCTAGTTTTAATTTTTCATGTTAAGCAGTTTTAATATTTTCTGCTCTACATAGCGCCGAGTAGATCAACAATAATTTTCGTTTTTGGTGTGTTCAATGTAGACAATTAAATCTTAGAAGCACATGAGTTGTGGGCAAGTGAGAAAAGAGAAGTGCACTAATTAACTAAAGAGAAAGCCAAATTACCTCGAGCGAGAATCGAGACTAATGAATGTTAAGAGCTAAAATCATGAAACTTAAAAGTACGATCTAAATTCTAATATATGAAAATTTATGAAACAGAATATAATTTCATATATAAAAGAAATAGTAATTAATGTTTGTGAATTTTTATATTTTTAGTTAGTTGATAGTTAAGTAGATGATATAATAAAAACCGTTCACTGAATTTATGGTTCGTTCTTAAAAATTTGATTCTGTTAGGAATTTTTCTTCAGGAATTTTCCTTCTGAAACAAGTATCGGTAACTCTTGGTCTATGTAAAGTGCAGTCTAGGCGTTGTCTCTTTTATGAAATTTAAATTATTTCGCGTCGACAACCTTTCACTCCTTACCTCGATGATAGTACATATATTACGTAAACACTAAACATTACATGTAACTACCTAATCTAAAATTGTAATGAGAGAAAACAATTTTGCTTTCGATTTTCGTATCTTTCGTTGTAATTACACTTGTCGTTCAATAGAACAAAAATATTTTAGATAAGTAAGCCAAAACTCAAAGTGACCATGGGCTGTTATCAAGAGCTGACTCACTTTCGTTTACTAATGAGGTCGTCAAAATCGAACTACATTCTTTGGATAAAGCATTTTTCGTATAGGGTATGTCACATTGATTACAGGAAAATAATAATTTTGAGTGATTCATCTTTAATAAGGTGACGCATATCTATTAATGTCTACCCAGAATTGCTCAGATTAGGTACTTACGAATTCAGCGCGTTATTAAAAAATATATAACTATTAAAACTATTAAAATATTTCTGAAATTTCCGCTACTGCAAAATGAATTATTAATAATTGTAGACAAGTGGGTTCATTGTACTTTTGGACGAGAATGTAGGTAGGTATAGCATCAGCAATTATAGCGGTCAGTCATTACTCCTATCAATATTTTACTGCATTATTTATCTGACAGTCTTATCTTTTTTATAACTACATATTGATCACTGTTATATATATACATACATATTTCTTGTAACGAGAACTTTTATTAATAAAAAAAAAACACTAATTTACAGCGCACTGCCATTATTGTTCAAACTGAATACATTTTTAATAAACATACATGGGCAAAAAGGTAATTATGTGGATCACATGTTAAAATACAGAACAAGCTTCGTTGCTAATTTCTCTATTTTTCTCGTTTTTTTTTGTAAATAAAAAATATTTTAGTTGAGAATGATAGAATATACATTATAATTTATAATTTATGTTACATAAGTTACATCGTATTCAAGGGCATGTCCTTGAAGCAATAAATTCTTACATCACCGCTGAATGATTTCGAATGAATGAAAATCTAATTGAAAAACTATACCACATGTTTACTATCTCGATAAGTATTTCATGAGGCATTTTCCTGGACCAGGTCCAAATGGCAGGAGCAGTGTAAATGTTTACTAGGCGTTGCTAGTTATGCCAAAAATAAACGGGAAACCATGTTGCTGAGGTAAAATTATGTGAAAAGTAGATTTAGTTATTTTTATATATTAAAATTTTACTGATGTTTCGTGGTGCAAAAGCAAAGAAAATTCCGCTCTATTATTTTTTGTTTGTAAATTATAGGTCAATGGTTAAAATTGGATAATGTTCATATTTCAATGTTCATGATGCTTTATTTAGTTAAGTGATTATTGCAATTTTACTGTTATCGTTAAGTCGAGTCGGTCATTGACCCGCTAGCCGATAGACTTTTGTGATGTATAAACTTAGGCATAGCCTTTTGCTCAGTTGAAACTGTATCTAAAAATTATTTGGTGGTTATTTAAACGAATGACGCTGCTTTTTTGGTACTGTACCGTAAGTAATTAATTATATTATCAACATTGTATGCATTTTCATATAAATATCTACTCAACAACTCACATAACTAATATAATAATGCAGAATTTTACTGAAACTATTTTAGGTTTAATGAAGATTACAAGAATAATGTTTCGAATATTTATTAATTCACGAAGAAATTTCGACAGAACAGGTTAGTTTAATATCTTGTACATTAAGATAACCTTATTTTGTAAATTACATATTATAAAATTATATTTTCAATTACCGAAGATCTAGACCAAGGGACAAAGATAATATTAAAAACCTTTTTTAATGTTATACTGCTCATAGACGTATTTGTTCTAAATACTTCACCTCATCATAAAGAGCCATTTCAATTAATAATTACTGGACGCAAGCTTGGTGCTTCAAACTATATAATATGGACTCTTACCAATTAGCCAGCTGTCCTTTTGACTCACAAGGGAACGCCATACTATGACGTCATTTAATAACTGCTTACATCCATTTGAAAACTACTTTTATTATTGTCAGGCTATTTAATGAAAGCCCATGAGGCATTTCATTTTGAGTCAAATTGCAAAGTCTGTTAATAAGTATTATTTATAAAATATGTTTTATACAATGGTTTTATGAGTCCAATGATCCTTTTGATACAATAGTTGTTTTAAGTCTGGCCTATGTTATTAATTCGACTGACAGCGTTATTATGAAACAATGGTCATACCGAAATAACGCTACTGGACCACGTACAAAAATAAATAATGACTTAATATGCTTCATTAATTTCAACGATTTTACAACTACCCAATTACTTTTTGAAAATTCACCGATTATATTGAATATATTATGTGGTATTAGGTACCCTCAATTGTCAGTTTTCTTTCATAGATTTCAAAGGCAGTAGGTAGATTTTTTATAGTGCCTTTATCGATAGAATTAGTCTAACAGAATTTGGAAAAATTTATGTGCGTTCCTCACTTCAACACATATTATTTTAAGTTCATATTTTATTGATGCAATTTTTCTGTAAAGCGGTTCTTGGTATATAGGTACTGCAGTAACTATGTACCTACCAAGAACTTACTTATCAATATAGGTCCATAACGGTGAGTCGTCAGATTTGTTTTTAAATGTGAACATTCCACTACATATCTAAATGTTGTTTTCATTGATATGTCACGTACGACGATATGCTGACACAAAGCATCAACGTCCCATTATCATATCAGCTGGGCTTCAGGATTCCTTTGTCTACACAAAAGTAATTTATGCATGAGTATTTTTCAAACCGACAGGTTTGGCCATTTCTTATATCATATTGTATGATAATATATTCAAAATTATTTATATTAAATAATTAACGATATTTTAAATCGACTCTACATAAATCTATTTCCTTCCAATAATGTGATCGCTTATAAACAGTGGAATTTACATAACCGTCGACCGTGTAATATAAACTATTTAAAGCTCCCGTTCATTGTTTAGTATATCTCTTGGCTCCTATCACGGTAAATGATTTATTAATATTTATGGACAATAATCGTCGAGAGCGGATTGATATATTTACAGATCATTAAACAAGTTTAATTTATGAGTGCTAGTGTGGCAAATGGCAATGACAGCGAAGAAGATATCGAACGTTAAGTATCGGATTGAAGGGAAAAATTCCAATTTCCGCAAAATTGTGTGGAGCGGGCAGTCGTATAGAGTGGCTGCCACCCCTGCAGAGCGGGGTGTGGGGTGAAGGGTGCGAGGTGCGGGGCGCGAGGCGAGCGGCGTGCGGGGGAGCGCGGGTCGGGTGCGGCTGGCGGTGCGTCGGGACTCGGGGTGAATAGCGTGTGGGGTGGCCGCGGCTGCGCGCGCCGTGCCAACCCTCCGGA
>CAJQZM010039733.1:0-47614 GCA_907164665.1 Colias nastes
AGTTCACTGCTCGGCGGCTGCGTGGCAAGTCGAAGTGGTAGTAGAGGACAGTGGTAAGGTCATCCGCGGCCAATCGCACGGCGCGGGGACGTGACGCCGCGATGACGCAGTAGCAACGCTCCGTTCCGCACGATTTTGTTGCGGCAACAGTCAGTCAGTCAGTTAATCAATACACCTATCAGTGCATATAATACTGAGCTTTTTATTCGCATACATTATCCATTAAATCGCTACATCGATATGGTAAAAAGCAGGTGGCTAACCGACCGGTTTGCTACTTGACTACTCGTTACTTTAATAAGATAAACATATGACCGGCTTCGAACACTTGAGATGTATTTTTAATAATCCTGAACGCGTGAACCAGAATGTTTTGAATGTAATTATAATTAATGAACGGTTCATTTCCAATTCAATCTTTCTCAGTGACAGAAAATAAGGAAAGTCTTCTGTAAATGTTACATATTTATTGTCTCCTTTTATTATTAATTAACCCCAATGTATAATATTTTGAAGGAGAGAATACAGCGTAGTCACGAGTCCATCCTGTCTGCAATTTTATTACATAAGCATTTTAATTGCTTCGTGTTATATCGCCATTTCATTTGCCAAGTAGAGACGGCGACCTAAATCCCTTATCCCTTTCATTCATTCCTTTTCTCCGAATATCTTGACTCTAGAACATAACACTATCCGAATAAATTAAATATAAAAAGAACCAATTGATTTAAAAAGGTCAAAACATTATTCGTTCGTTCATTCTCTACATCTATAGTTTATTGTTGAACCTTGTGAGTGAGTCATTGAATGATAAATTCTAAAGAATTCAAAGTTAGCGTCCGTTATTGGGCAAGCAATTTTAAAATAGAACTAACGGTGAAGTAATGCAATTTCAGATTATCGTTCGCGAATGGTGATTGCAATAAAATTATTGCAACTGCAGTCGTAATTTGTCGAGGAATAACATTTTAAAGGGACATGCGAATTTATATAAAGCACAAATTATTTGCAATACTAGTTAGTTGTTGGTTTAAAATAACAACTAACTAGTATTGAAAAAGGCAACCAATATACTAAGATTGTGAGGGGATTCTAAAGCAGCTGTAACACAGTTTTAAACTAACACAGGCTTTAATTTCCCCAAATTTTAACTGTATTATTTTAAAACTTTTTCAATAAAGATTTTTTCTATTTTTTCTATTTCTATTAACTGTTAATATGTATCTTGAAATCACTTAGATGATCCAGACAACTGTTTTACTGGACGTCTTGTTAATATTAATCTCATAAATTGGTTTATGAAAGGCTCGGTAGGTACGTGTCTCTCAAGCTTAGAGTACATAAATTATCCAGATAATAATCAATTTTGAATTCTTCAATCTTAAATAAATAATCACTATTAATAACTAGAGAAAGTTAACGCCTAAACCGTTATGAAATGATACTTACAAGGGCAATAAACCCTTCTCGGCATGTACGGGGTGTGTGGGTGTAGCAATAATAGCCGAGATCTCACTGATTATTCCCTTTGAATCATACTCATTTTAATCGAATCTTCCATTCCTTTCGCTCACTCATAAAACAACAGGGACAAATGCATTTTCAAATGACAGTTATAATATTGTCACGTATGTAGTGTGATGAAATCGTGTCTAGGGACTTATGTAAATTAGTGATCCACATTATAGCCCATGTTATATTTTATATGCAGTAAAATAAAATTTATAATCAAGTGTCGTTGGTAATATATGTGTTGTAAAACCGGGACAGAAATAACTCGCTGGAACGATTTATTTGTTTTAGTCTCGTAAAATTCCGTATAAATATACAAGCATGTTTTATACTTATTCGTATTCAAATTGTACTTTTTATTACCTTTCTTTCTATAAGTTTAACATAGAACTAGGTACATAGTATGTGAAATACAATTTATAGAAACTTGATAGTATGGTTTAAAACTACATGTATGGTAAAAGTATGCCACAGAATTATACCTATACATTCCATTGTAAAAATAAGGCATTTCTAACTAGATATAACAAGAGGCCAATTTATTTACAAGGTACAATTTAATATCTAGAACACATATACATAAATTATAGAGCACGTTATAATGCCTATAAAACGCCTACAAAAAACAATTGTGAAGATTCGTTCTCCGATTCGGATTAAATCGAGAGTGATAAGCTTAAATTCATAACGGAATGAGAAATTATCTCTACGCCTAATTAAATAATTCCACTCGTAATGTTTTTAATATTTAATCATAGAATTTTTTTTTTAAATCGATTTCTGTCGCTCTACATTACAAAAAGATCTTGAATGTTCATATTGTTTCAATTACTTCTCTTGCCGTCATGTGAATTGTAACATGCTAATTACATTACCTTACGATACAAATGATCCTATTGCACCTTAGTCCTTATATGACGTTATATTTCATATCCTATTTTGACTGCATAATAATTGTAAAGAAGCATAATGAAATTTATTCAATGAGAGCAGGTTTTAAATTATAACATATTATTTGTAACTGCTAAATTAAAATGGGATATTTTCCATATGTCCAGATTCAACAGCTAATAAGATCTAAAAAGCAAATGTTCTTAGATCATTACCAATTACTTATGCGTACAATATAGTTCGGTACCAAATTACAGTCATTTCACGTGGTTCCCAACACAAAGACGTCAAGCCTTTTAACTTTTAAGGTTGTGTAGGTGGCATTATAACCTAAGTGGAGTCCCTGCTACGAGTAACACCCACGGTACTAGTAAGTACTCGGAGTAACCAGTTTTTATATTATTAAAAGCATAATCTTGAGGCATTGAACTTGCATCTCAAAATAGTTTAAAAAATAACAAAATATTACACTATCCCGTCGTTATTTCGCAAACATTGATAGATTTTTCAGCTTTAAACAAGGACACGTATTTTCCTCATATGTTTTCCCCATTACTTCAAGATGAGACGACAGCTTTTAAATTGATAATTTATTTCCAACAAAAGACTATTGTTTTACGAATAATGAAATCACCCGCATCACGGGCGTTTGTTGGTAATTCCACACCACGTACACATTACAATTTATAATGTGTTATTTTAAATAATAGATTATGAAAATAGCTATATGCGAACATTCTGGAGCGTAAAGAAATTGACATGTGAGATGAAATACCCTTATCTTGTTATTAGATAAAAATAATAACAAACGGGACAAAGAGACTAAAGGCTAGACACATCGTCTCGTCTTCCACATAAATATTAAAAGGGCATTGCCCTCTGTACTAGACTGAAATGTAGGAAAAGCGCAAGAAAAATCTATAGGTTCTTGGCTGCAACCCAGACGCCTTACAGTAGGAAGTTTACTATATTTACTCGTAGATAAGAAATATGATCCGCGCGAGCTAAAGCTTGTTAAGTTATAAGCGATTAAAATATTTCTTAGAGACCATACAATTACCTCCTGCATAGCGCATTATCTTATACTTAGTAAGTATTCGTAAGTAGACGGAAGAACGATGAACTTTGTTTTTAGATTTGGAATATATTGTTGCATATTCACATACTTATGTTGTAGCGAAAATTTCAGTATTCAAAAAATACAAACAAGAAAGATGCAAAATGTCACTGAACTCTAATAAAAAAGAAATTGTGTTCATATAAAAATTACTAACAAAGCTCTTATATTTTTTTGCATTAATAGAAATAGTTGTAGTTCGTTGAACTTGACTCTCATCCGAAGAGTTGACCCACATACGAAAAGACACTACTACTTGGAATACATCCAATACTAAGGTAGTAGAATTAATATATTATTTTTAGGTGAAGTGTTACAGTTTCTTAAGGAGATTGACTTTCAGGTAGATAGACGTAAACATTGAGACAATATATTGAAAATATTGTTATCCTATGTTTTAATTAAAGAATATTCATGCCATGTTAAGCAAAGATACATTGAAAACGTTCGGGAGATGATACGATAAACTATTTGATGTGCTATTTAAAAGGCGAGCTTAATATGAAAGCTCTAAATTGAAATCCAATTAACGGACAAAGGATACCTACATTTTAAATAAACCTTTGATATATTTTTCCTAATAGCCACAAAATACAAAACTACATACGTTTTTCACTTACACCGAACACGGAATTGCATTAAGATAGTCATATTGCATTTCGGACAACGCGGCCTTTATAGTCAATTTTATCTTGCGAAAATGTTAATATCTCACCGATGTTTTATGTTCTTCATCGTGTTAATAAGTTAAAGGTAAGTGGAACACTAGGGTCGTTAATTGCCTTGATTGATATTGGTGAAGAACTCATAATTCACGTTTCGTAGGTGTTGCAAGTAATTAGGAATTTTTAAAGGTGTTATGTTGTCATTGATTTATTTATGGAACGTGTCTGATAATGTTTATTGGTTTTAATATGCATATAAGAGTGCAGCAATAATGAATTAAATGAAAGAATGATATACTAAACTCTACATAATATTTTGAATATGTTATCTTATTTATATAAAGACTTTAAATAAAGGTTTTACGTGAATGCGATATATATACAGTGTATTTATTATTATCTTTATTATAGGTACATTACTCTAAAGCAATAACGGTATATTCTAAGAATTGTACCCATATACAAAATACATATATCTATTTGAAACATTGATGGAATATCTCCAATGTCAGACTGGTAGAATACCAGTTTTTTCATGACAGCACTTAATCGCCATAACAAGAATAATTGCCAAATAGATTCGAGCCATGGTCGAAGATTGTCGGTCAATGCTTCATGTTTTTGTTGATAAATTGATTCGCTGATTGTGTTGAGATGTTTTTAACCAATGTACCTACTCTGAGCTTTATTAATAAATGATACTTGATAAATATATCAAAGATAATTATAAGTATTACCTATAAAATATGTTGTTAACTGAAATCTTATCGTCTACAGTGTAGAATCGTAAAATCATATTATACGATAACGTACATACGATTAAATTGTATCAGAGAAAGGATTAGTTATGTTTAAACATAACATATTTCTTGTTCGTAGGTATGTAGGTAATAGGTATATATAGGTAAGCATTCTAGAGAAACGACATTCCTTAATCTTACAAATTAAAAAGTCTGTCTATGAACAAAAAGTGATACAATTATCTAAATAAATATTAATTAAACTTTCCAAGATGGATTCCAGTTAGAAATGTGTTAGTGATATCGAGCTGTTAACCCGGTTTGTGAATTGAAAGTTAAATTTAACCGAGAGTAGAAAATAAATCTTAACGATATCTATTTTAATATATATATTTTTTATTGTTATCTTAAATTGTCTCTATAACATTAAGACCAGATTGTTTAAAACATTTGTAAATTTCAAAATACATTATGTAGGTTATAGTTATTATATGGGATCAGTTTAAAGTACAAATATAAACAAAGGCATTTTAAGCTTTTCATCAACCCTAATAATAAATTTTATTTAAAATTTAAGAGCACTTCAACGATAAAACGTTTCCGATGCTTGTCGAGTTCAAAGGTTATTTAGTGTGAGAGCTTGCTTATAAAAGTATATCTTTAATGTTATTTTATATTAAAAACATAATAATATTAGATATACTAGAGAAAGTCACTAGATCATAATATATCATGATAGAGTTTTTGAACTTAATTTTTATGCATTTTTTTAAAACAGGAGAATCACTAGTTATTTTAATTACATATTATAATCGTTACCAATAAATTTAGATAAGTATTTTTAATCGATGATCAAAACTACCACTTTACTACCTATATTACTTGCTCTGTGCACTTTACCTCCTATTTTTATTTTCTATTTTATACACAAGTTATAAATAGGTATAGTTAAAATAATTATTTCAAATATAAAATGTTTTTAAATCACAATCTCATTGCCCATCAAACATAAGGTCAGTTATTTATGCATTATTTAGAAGGGTTTAATAAAATCGAGTGTTTAGCGGCCAGGTGTTAAGTTTTCTTTATAACAGCTTTCAAAAAGCCGCTCAGAAAATTATTTTTTTTATTTTTTATACATTTCATAAAAATTTATACAAGGTAGGTATAATCCAATAATACTTGACCTTTAACGTAAAAAATATGAATTTCAACCTGTTTTTTGACTCTATTTTTAATTTTAAAATAATTACAAATTGACAATTATAAGATTGTCTTGAGGCTCATAAGTCATAGGTAATATGCATAATGAACTGTTTAATAATCTGTGATAATACTTCAGCTTACTTCTTAATAGCACGTCATGTTACAAAGTTCTGCAATTTTCATAGTAATTGGATAAAATTTAATCTAGGACAATGAGCAGGTAGATGGTATTACTTGAATACACTAAAAAGATCTGTGAACTGAAGCCACACAAACAAACGTACGAAAGTTCAAATTACTCGTGTTGTAATACTTTTAGCTGATACCTAAATACCTGGATTTTTTTGGCTTCTGGCCTAAGCTTCTAGTACTCAATTCGAAAAAATAACAGATTTAAGAGCAGTTGCTTTCATTTTTTAACATTTTCAGTGTTTACACATACGTAAATATAATTCCATAGAATATAAATAACCTACAATGTTATATATTAAGGCTCTACCTACTGAGAAATTGTTATTGGATTTTTGTCTTTCAACTTCTTTTTTTACTGAAAAAATTATTGAATTAAATCTGATAAACAATATTGATATCAAACGAATTAATACGACCATATATATTTATAATGATTGAAAGTTGAAACTAGCGTGTATACTTAATGATAATATTATGTTGTTTTATTGGTGGTTTCGTAACTCTAGAACGTAATAAAACTCACACTAATCACCACCACTTGGTTACACAGATATTTGAAACCGGCATTTGCGACCACCCTTTGATAATAATTTAATCTATTTGACCCTTGGATTTGGCCGGAGTTGTCCTTAAAGAAGGAAATTTTTGATTCATTTATTACCTATGTCTTTTTGTCTGTAGTGTTAAAGTATAGTAATTACTAATTAGTTAATGTATTAATTGTATGGTAAAATATTTATTTCCAAAAATTTTTAAATTAAAGTGCAGTAAGTTTAAATAACATTTATAACATTACATAGAATAAACTTTTCATCGAAACAGTAGGTAAGCTGAGCCACGAGCTAGCTTGTATATTTTAACCATTGGCAATAATGTGAATTAAAGCTTCAATAATTTTGATAAATTACTGACACAATAAACACCTCTTATGAACATTTTAACCATGGTGATTTTGCACAATAAATTGATACTCATTACTCTTTTAAACGGCTACGTATGGCACAATTTAAGTGAAATTTACACAATTTTCAATGAAAAGCAAACAGGTCAAAGGCGCCGTTGGAAATGCCAACATCAATGTGGTAACACCCGCACAATAATTACCAGCCCACAATAAATCATAACTCAAGTAGGTTATTATCCTTAATCACTGAGCAAAAGTATATTTGCTGAATCGGATATGTTGCAAGTTGCAACGTAAAGTTCATGAAAAAGCGATTAAGTTAAGTAAAAGTATTAACAAATGAGAGAAGTTTAACGCATTACGAAAGGTTATTTTAAATGTTGTAAGTTTGTTATTTATACAATTTTAAAGATACCTATTATCTACTTTTAATTTGAAAATTTATTCTCATCTTCAACTCGAAATTAGGCAAATTAATATTACCAAAGCTGGATAATGATATACACTCATCTAGATAACGTAGATTAGATTCCTGGAAATAAAAAGCGCATCTGTATTTAATTTCGTTAAACGCGGTTGCATGTGAAGTCAACCGCATATAAAATTATGCAAGTTAATGTCCAAAACATAGCCGATTTGGGTTAGTAGGTTATTAATATTCCCCGTATCGGATGTTTGTGTGTTTCGATAATGTTTGCGCGCTAATACGAAGCATACACGAGGGTTACATTGTATAGCTTCTGTAAACATGCCTTAATGACGTTAATTATTGGGAAAAGAATTAATGTTACCGTGAAGATATTGTCTTGAGAACCTCTTAATATGCGATTGTAAACATTTGTTTTAAGTGTTGTTTTAACGAAAGTTTGTTGAAGTATGCTTTATTAATTATTGTTATATTACCAAATGAATGTACACATTCCTATAATACCTTCTCTTTCTACACATCTCTATACACATTACGTATTAAGGACAAACTATGAAACAATTAGAAAATATTTTCCTCGAAGAATGAATGAATGAGGAGAAATAGTAGCCGAGGTACATTGTATCAATTATTACAACACGCTTTTCGATCTACTGTTTCAACATTTCGATGAACAATTAGCATTCCGACACGGCTTAATCAATTGTGGATTCATACAATATGGGTATAAATCGATTCCTACGTACAATTATTTTATGCTGACTATGAACATTCATATCGCGGAGATGGCAACACGCCAGCGGTTTATTCCTTTAAATGACTCACTAAGAGCAAAACGATTTGATCAGAACATAAGTAATCAAGGCGGTGGGTTTATGGTTAGGTCTATTGAAAATTTAAATAGAGTTTAGGTAGAGTTCATACTATCACCTATTTTGGGGATATCCCCAATTATCTTAATAATATTATTAAGATAATTTTTGAAAACGATTTCTGATTCAATTTTATTATTGATATTAAATGCGATACTAGTAGATACAACAAACATCTACGAATATTTTTTTGTTTGTTTTTACCTAATTGATTAGCTCCTTCTACACAAGCCTGTTAGGTATTTAATGTAATGTAATTCTACGCGGGAACAGAATAGTCATTTATAATGATTTAAAAATCCATTATCGATACAGATTAAGTTATGAGGTTTTACCAAGAGGTTTGAAACAAGACAGGATATTGGAAAATGGGGTTACTCAGGAAATTTGTGTATCGATCCACTCCACGGAACCACTTCTCTTGATTGTGTAGACTCATCATTATGCAGATATTTTACAGGCTTGTTTATTTTGGTCAAGGCATTGAAATACATCAATAAACTACGTAGATATCTGTAGTTGCTTTCAATCTTATTTTGTGAATATTGTAAGAATACATACTTAATTCATGTATCGTTAATGATGTGTCCGATTACCGATAGAGTTTATCATAAAGATTCATTTTTAGAATTAATTTTCATACATTAACCCAATGACCTATTATACTAGTAGACGCGGCATACGCCAACATCATTGCACTAAAAAACAGCGTAATTAATACATACCTACTTACTAACGCATTATCACCAATACAGTTGTTCTCTCTTTCACTATCACGCACGAGACATAATACATGTCTCACTCATGTACTTCGTAATAACAACTGCCGATTAAAATATAAAAAGAACGTCCAGCCACGACGCTGAATGGTGCGTGACTAAGTGAAACTCGGGCACTTAGCTGAGTTTTTTCTTGCCAAAATAGAGAGCGGGTAACGTATCTAGCTTTTTTATATATCATAGCATTAACCCCGGTCCCCGACAGCACCAATTTCATCTTGCAACATCCTAATTTTAAACAATTACTACGCTTATGTAAGAATTAGCCAGGTCATTAGCGCTAGCCTATTAGACGGTCAGGTTCATACAAAATTGTAAATTACAATTAACAATATTGTGCAAGCGAATGTACACTTTACTGTACTTACAATACAGTAATTGTGTATAGCCAAATATTTGTAGCCACACTTCGATGGTGAAAAATGGCCAATTGAGGTCAATGACTGGCTATACGTTTGTATAGCTATAGGTCAGTTTTCGTAATCATATAGGTATGATTGGAGAGTACAAATGATACTTGAGGTTCAAATCTTTACATAATATTATATGTATAATGTAATCTTTTCAGGTAATATATTATTTTATCAATTAACTTTTAATTTATCTCTGTTTACTTTAAATTGCACATAATTAGTTGAAATAAAATTCCAACTCATTTCTATTTCAGTGTTTATAATATGATTACATGAGTTTGTTTGTTACTAACCTCGCGTAACTTTATATCTGTAAACAAATATTATCATAGGAAATAAATTATATCATATTTCCGCGCTCTATCATATTATGATAACAAGAACTTTTGACTGATGATTTTTGTAGATATTAGTGTTATTTTAATAAATTAACTCTTTGAATAGGTACCTTCATCAATACATGGAAATAATTAGAGCAATTATATTTAAATTAATGTGATTCGAAATGTCATTACGATATTACCAGATAAAGCAGTTATCAAATTACTAGTCGTTAACCCAATCTTGTGTCACTGGTTCGTTACTAAACAAGGAATAGAATATATTTTGTAAAATTAGTTAATAATTGTTATCATTCTATATGTAGAAATTATGATATTTCAACTGGAGAATATTATGAATATCATAATATTCTCCAGTTGAAATTGTACCATTTATAAAAAAATAAATATTATAATTCCTTGATGCTAATGTTAAGCATACAAGTTGTATTTAGCAAACTAGGCATTGCTCCGCTCCTGTTGGTCTTAGCGAGTTAATATTTAGCCGATAGCTTTTCTCGATAATTGGGCTATCTACCACTGAAAGATTTTTTTCAAATAGGACCTGTAGATTCTGAGATTAGCGCGTCATACAACTAAATAAATAAACTCTTCAGCTTTTATAACATTAGTATAGATTTAGGAGAATATTATTAATCATCATTACTTATAACTTATAAGTCTTCTATTTAACCTCATACATATTATGTTTGTCATACATTATCTAACAATACATCACGCTACTCATAAATAAATATGAATCTAGGTTAAGCCATTTACTAATGAACTCGGACGATCTGTATTTTATCTCTGTTATATTTTATTTTTACGTTGAATATTTTAAAACGTATTTTGTACGAAATGTAGTAAACTCTACACTTGGTTATTTATTAGTATTCTTGTTTTAATGTCTGAGCAGGAAAAGTTTGAAGCCGAAATTAAATGAAAAAAAAATAGTAAAAGGAAAGTACCGCCAGCAATTAAGAACTAAATCATCCGAATGATTGGGAATTTAACGATTAATTGCTTATCGTTTGTTCTAGTTCATTGACATTGGTATTTATTAGCATTAAGCCTGAAGTGAAGATTTTTTAAAGACGTGTCTTTGTGTATTCAATGTTAATATGACTGGATTTTTTAGACATAATTTTTGTACCCATAGGGTATATTATGTGTAAATATGAATTACAAACTTAGGAATATGAGAGCTCACTCTTGGAATAGGTAATTGTATTTATTTAAACCGAAATATAAAGTAATATTTAATTATTTATGGTATGTTTATTGCTACAATTATTTATACAGACACATTTAAATACTATCTACTTTTCTATGAGAACTCAATCCAATTGCTATGGAGTGTAGATAACTCCATACCAATTGAAATAATGCAACGGCCGTCAGTTCCCATAGGGACTGACCAATGCAACCACGACCTCTATACGAACCTAGGTATATATTATTCTCAATGAAATAAAATCGATCGTATATATGTAATATTTTAAATGATGAGGATTTCTAATATCTATTTTTATCTCAGGAATTACTGGTACGATTTGAAAAATTATTTCGATGTTCGATAGCCCATTTATCGAGGATAGCTATAATATATCATCACGCTAAAACCTACGGGAACGGAGCAATACTGGTAAAACCGTGGGGCACAGCTAGTATCTACATAAAAGATAAAACAGAATTACCGACACGTTCGCACATAACTTCTCAATAATTTTATCAAATTCGATTGTTTCATAGTTCGCATTATTACACTAAGATAGTAACTAATAATCTGTGGTATTACCAATTTACCAGCACAAAGTAACAAAAGAAAATCTAAAATGCGCGGCTTGTTAAGATAATAATTATGAAAGGATAAAGTTCAACCGTCTTTCGCCGATTTATAAAAAAATAAAGATCAATTGTGCACTTGACCATCGGCTCGTCAGCTTATTGATTCAATTGTTTCCTTCCGTTCGTTTGTATTAGCTCTTTTTTTCTTTTAAACAACCCTATTTCTAAGTTTTCTCTAGCGCTTATCTCAACTATTAGATGAGATTACAGTTTTCATAAAACATATATAATCGCTTGTATTCTTTAGTCTAGTAGGTACCTAGTATTTAGTCATTCATTTAGATATTTTTCTGGATCTTCAGACAAGAATAGAAAATTTAAACAATCAATACCTAAAACTTTGAACTGACGATTCACATAGGTAATAGTTAAACAGAAGAAAATTCCAATTAGGTACATTGGCACTATAAAAATGTTAACTACCATAAATAAACAGAATACAAAATCTACAGCACAAGAAAATAAATTTAATAAATATAGGTAGGTACCCTCTATATTTTCAACTTTTATTGATTTAGGTAGGTACCTACTTTATAATTTACATATCCCGTTAAATGTAAATATTTCTATTATGATGAGAAGTGGTTTAAAGCTATCAGGCAATTAGTTAGGGTCATTGCGCCTGTTCGCGTCCACCTGCCTATTCGCGTCCATTTTGCGGATATCTTTTAGAAAATTCACGAAAATAAGTATACTTTATGTAAAATTGTAATAAGAAAAATTTCCGATAATACCTCAATGTATAAGAGACATGCACACATATTCAAAATATGCCTGCGCACCGCCTATCCTATTTAAAAAAAATATTTAATTTTGGCTATTAAACGAGAGACCTAAAACGCGCGGGATTTTGAGAAAAAAATAGTGCGCAGCGTCGCGTTTGACGGTAAGTATCTTATTGTTAAATGTGAATTTTTGAATATGTAACTGTTTCTTTACTTTGCTAACAAAACATGGAATAGTATGGATTATAAATCAGCTTATTTCTTTTACAATTAATAGCTAAAATAAGGTGGACGCGAATTACTACACCGAATTTGTAAAACTTCCATTTTGCGTCCACGGTGGGCGCAAACTATACCTATAGTGCATAACAATAGAACATATTGCGTCCACATTGTTTTTCATTACGTAGCAATGAATTGTTTGTTAAAATATGTAATTTAAAATAGATTGTAAATTTTTGACTAAGACCACAAGTTGATAATTTAAATTTTCATTCAAATTAGCAAATTTTTATGCTATTTTTTCATTTTAAAATGGGTATTCTAAGAATGAGACTAGTATCTTTGAGAATGAGAGTCAATAAATCTGTGGTTAAGAAAATAATATAAACAAAAAAGAAATTTAATTCATTAGAAACTAAAAAATAGGGTAGGTAGGTAATCTTAATAGAACTGATTATTATTTATTTACATAACGTAACTTTGTTTTTTGTTAATTTTTAGTTCTATTAATGATGAGAAGATAAATATAATTTAGTTTTTCCAGTTTCCTTACAGTGAATTATATTAATAATATGTTGATTTTAGGGTTCCGAACCTCAAAAGGAAAAACCGGAATCCTTGTAGGATCACTTTGATATCCGTCCGTCTGTATGTTCGTCTGCCGGTCTGTCTTTCTGTCAAGAACCTTTTTCTCAGTAACGCGTGGAGGTATAAAGCTGAAATTTATACTGAATACTCAAGTCTACGGTCCCTTGAAGCAGTGAAAAAATCAAACTTATAAGCCAAAGAATTCAAAAGATACAGCCGTTTATGCTGCAAATTTTCGCAAATTTCGACATTCGCAAGGGAATCAAAACCTACAGGGTACTTTACATGAACACAGACACTTGAAGTTTGGTACGAAGCAACGTCTTATAGCACGAATAAGGGAAATATTGAAAAAATAATCATTTACAGTTAAAACATATGAAAAAAAAACAGGTTAATACGGAACCCTCGGTGTGCGAGTCCCACTCGCATTTGGCCGGTTTTTATTAAATAACTATATTCGTAAATAAATAATTTATTAAAATCTAATTTTTATTTGCATTTATCTGATAAAATATCACCCAATACACTCTTAATTCTTTTTTTAAGCTGGTGGACGCGAACTGGTCCACGGGTGGACGCAAACTGGAATTTTTGGACGCGAACTGGGTAAAACGCCTAATTCTGCTATTTGTCTAGATAAATAAAAACCACATGATATTTCCAACACAATTGAAAGTAAATCTTATAATAGACTATGTAATGAACACGTTACATAAATTTTGCGTTGAAATTTGTTCTGGAACATTTTTATTTTCTCCTTCAAACTTTCCAACTGCACTAAGTGGACGCGAACTGGCGCAATGACCCTATGTACATAATAATTATGTAGAGTTTCGGAAATAGGTAACTACGTCTATACTAATTATTGTAAATATAATATTTTCTTAGATCTCATAAATTCATAATTCAATAATTAATATAGTCCTATCTCAACAACCATACCAATTTATTTATATCCAATAACGACTGTTTCAAATTGAAATAGTGTCATAAATAATTATTATCAACGCTTGTGAATAACTTATTAGACTCTACCAATATGGTCATGTTTAGATATAAATTTGCGATAACCATCCGTGAATCTGTTTACATAATATTGTCACGTAATTATCAAGCAGAATAGATATAAAACCAATAACTTATCAACTGCAACACAAAGCAGCCTGACCAATTAATATTTTTTTACAGATAATCTGATTCAATATATAAGTAACTTTCCGTGAAATGCATTAGTGCCCACATTTTAAAGTGTACCTAATTAATAAGATATTAATATACTTACTTCATTAGGATCGTTGCACCAGTGGCCAGCACATCGAATGCATTCGTCACAATTCCGTATATTTCCAATATTCGAACAGTCACGATAACTTGCAAAAATCTCCTGACTCGAAAAAAGTGTAAGCACAACCAACCACACTGCCGCCATTTTTTATTTTTTTCTAAAACGCGCACCGTACCTATTTAAAAAAAAATCACTCGACCACTAATAAAATCGAAGTCGTATTCAAACTGACGCGTTCGAAATTCAAATAAGAATACGCGCGAACCGAAGCGCGTTTGGTCACAGACTACAAAATTGTGAGTTGCGACTTGCGACTACGCGACATCGTTAACTGCATCAGACGAGATGAATAATCGGGTCGCGCTGAGAAAAATTCGCGGAAATTGCTTTTTCTTAATAGCGATTCGGATTTCGGGGGTGTAACGGTATGGCGCGCGTTGTGTTTCTACTTTTAATTGACCATTATTTTTATTTTATTGTTTGTTTTGGTATAGTATTTAATAAAATTTACGAATTTTAAGTAATTGTTAAGGTACCTTTAGATTCCTAGTATGATCAAAATTATTTAAAAACTTATTGAGTTAAACTTGCTCATAAAATAGTTTATTACGCCATTGATTAATAATATAAAAGCTTAAGTCATAATATTTAAATTTGTTTCCGAAATTGCAATTGATTTATAATATTGAAATGAAAAAAAAAATACACAAAAATAGAGTCAAAGCTTCTACTTCAGTGTTCTACGTCAGTGTTTAGTAAGTGTCATGATTCGCATTTTGATGTTTAGTTTATTCGTTTTATTATTTACATTTTTCATTTTCATTCGTGTATACTCTTCTCATATTGTTAGGTCTAATTTGACGTTATTGTGTTAGTTCTTTTGCTTTGTAGGTTGACGGCGTTGCGTCCGAGGGATCCACAACCGCGTTAGCGTATTGCTTCAGGTCAGCGTTAGCACAGATCTGACCGAGGAATCTGCTTTACTGAGTAGAATCGGACTCCATTTACTATGGACAACTAATTTCCTTATATACCGCGCGGTGCAACGCACTTCGATAGCGCGAGTTAGCAATTTATTGCCTGTACAATTATAACAGGCGCTAAAATTTGTTTTTTGGATTGCATCTTGCTTATTAGAAAAGTTATGTGTTTTCTTATTGGAAAATGAATAATATAGACTGTTTAAAATTGACAATAAATTGTTTCAAGTAAAACTGCAAACGGCACCATCTACCGGGTGGTGATTGAAACACAAAACTGACATCTTCTGCATGAGTGGCGAAATGTTTTCATTAGAAAATACTAATATTTCTTTAAAGCCATTGGCTTTTATATTATACGTGGAATAAATAAACAAAAACAAAATGATAGATTTGCCACAAATATAGACATCCTCGTTTTATTATTTTAGTATTTTGTACAGATCAGTGCCATCTAGCAGTGTGGAGTCATAACTTTTTGAGCACTTAACCCTTGTAGGGAGGGAACCCAACTATGTACTTAGGTTTTTCTTAATTCTTACTCGAACTTAAATGTAGACGATATAATAAATTAGTAAGTACATGAAGAGTTTGTCTGAAATAACAATGCATGTTTTTCAATTTAAATAAAAATATTGTCCCTTTTTTCATTCAAAAGTTTTAGAAGTTCCTGTCTTCTTATTCATATTTTTATTCCAGATTCGAAGCTAATCATTGTCATTATATTCATTAACAGATTTTTATATTTGCTCATATGCTAAACATAATAATTTGGTAGATGATTTAAAAAAAAAAGATCTGTCAATTTCAATTGTTTATTATGAAATTAATAAAACACGAACATGGAAATATAGGTATACAGGGTGTAATCGTTAAGTGTGCACAGGCGATTATTCCGTAACTATTGCAGATATCAAAAAACTTTATACTGATATCGAAAGCCCTTTACCTAATGAGTAAAATGACAACAATAACTTTTTTTAAATAAAACGGGAAATATCCAAAAATTTTACACCAAACACTCCCATACATTTAATATGAGATATGACTAACTATCCTAAACATGTAATATGAAAAATTTTGGTTCTTCTTTTGAATTTGTACTTAAATTACTTCGAAAATTTTAATAAAAATTCATTTAGAAACTGTACACAGAGCTCGATGTGGAATACAATGGTAATCCAAAACGAGGACGTCACTTCGAACATTTGCTTTGAACACAAAATGTATGGAAAATTCAATGTATGGGAGTGTTTAATGTAACTTTTTTGGATATTTCCCGTTTTATTTTTTAAATGTTATTATTGTCATTTTACTCATTAGGTAAAGGGCTTTCGATATCAGTATAACGATTTTTGATATCTGCAATAGTTACGGAATAATCGCCTGTGCACACTTAACGATTACACCCTGTATACACTTATATTTCCGTGAACACGATAAACAATATAATATGACACTGAAAAATCTTTAAAAAATTACGAACTTATTTTTAAAATCAGCTTTCAACCGTCAATTTCAATTGTTTATTATGAAATTATAATACATATAAGGCGCGGGACAGACACAAGAGGCGCGGCGCGCATCGGGCGCACTGCCGGCGCGCATCGGGCGCACTGCCGGCGCGCATCGGGTGCGCTATTGGCTATTTCCAAAGTTCTTTCATACAAAATGTAGAAGAAGGACGTGGTCACGGTCGGCGCAACCGCGGCACAACCATGGCGTGCCGCCTCGACGCCTTTCCAAAGTTCTTTCATACAAAATGTAGAAGAAGGACGTGGTGTAAAACAGATTGAACAGGTGCGCTTATGGCACGCCCGCGCCCGCGCCGCTTGTGTTTGACCCGCGCCTAACATGATACACAATATGACACTGAATTTTTTTTACAAAATTATTAAATCACATTTAAAATAAAGATTTTTTTCTAAATGCCGGATTACGGTACGTCATAGATGCAGATGCGAATACTGGATTTTCTTCGCACTTGACAGCAGACGATGGATTATTTACTTCACTTAGAAACCTTTCATATTCTCTCTTGTCCCGAGCATCAGATATACATTTCCAAAGGCAAATCGTTCCTATGCCAATAGCAAGTATGGCCGCTAGAACGCCTCCCCCGAACACTAAAACAATTACATATTATATAGTATCTATTTTTTCATAATCATGTAATTTTATCATTATATAAGTATAGGAATAACTTACTATAATAACTTTTCGCGCAATTGATATCAGATTGAACTATAATATCGATACCGTAACGATTCATAGCATATCGATATCCGAATTTCATTTCGCATCCGACGATCACTGGCACATCGGGGCATATGGCCCACGAATTTTCATCAGTTATGTTTTTGACCACTGTGACGTTAAAGTCGAAACAATCGGCACATTTCGTGCTATTTTCTGTCTCTCTACTGCAAATTGCGCAGGATTCGAGTATGTTACATTGTGAGTTATGGCAGGAGTCTTGGTTATTGTCACAGGGCTGTACTACGCAGCGGATATCTTGTTCGCTCCGTGCATCCCACTCTGCGATGGGATTGCAGTCACATTTACCGCAGATGCATTTACCCCGCTCGTTGCAGATCTGAAAGGCAAGGTTAAAGGAAATAAATATTTGTAATTGTCCTGAAACGTAGTGAAAAGTTAAAGAAATGAGGATGTCATGAGCTTTTGGGATAAACTACTTAAAAGATTACGTTTAAGTTTGGTATACAGACATGTAGTTAATTTTAATATACTTAGTTACGTAAATGTCCAAAAATATGGTTCTACGGAATAGTAAAACTCTAATGATCATCATATAAGTAAGTATAGGTATTACCTACACCATATCATACTGTTCTGTTATACTATTAAAGACAAAGTACTGTATGTATTAATTTTTTTACTCAATAAAGATATTTTTTTTATTTAGGTACTGGCTATTAGACCGTAACATCATCTTACTGTATCACCAGTGGTACATCGAGCGGATGACGTCGCACAGTTACAGGCGTCACCGGTCCATCCCTGATTGCATTTGCACTTCCCACAGTTGCAGTCCCCTTGATCGGAACAGAGAGCGTTGTTGTCCCCTCTTGGGCAGCTGTCCTTGTTACATTCACAGTATCGTCCTTCGAACCTGTAAGATTGAGAAAACTAAGCAGACTGTATTGCTTTATGCACTATATAGCATATACATATAACTAGGATGATAACTGCTTAAGACAATTCTTCTGTTCATAGTATTTTAATTTGTGATAGAATTAACTTCCATAAATTCTTTTGTATCTATTTAAATTTAAAATAGCAATGTTTGGAACATGTTTACCTATTCCTACATACACACGTTCCGCATTTACAAATTCCATGTCCACTGCAATCGTCTGTAGAATTTGGTGCCTTGCATATTGTTTTGTCATAAAACGATGTTGAATTACTCGATGAACATTGGCATTTATCTCCCCAGCTAAAATAGATTGATTTAAAATTGTATAAAGCTACCTAATGATAATATATTATTATCTAATTATTATTCATGTGCTTTAATCTCATGTACACTTATACAAATTTTATCAACTTTAATTTTTACTCACTTTCCTCCACTACACTCACAAATACCACATCTTTTTTTGCCGTTATATGAGCACATTTTTGAATTAACTTCGCTCTCACAATTGCACGTGCTTATTAAATTAATATCGAGATTTAATTTTTCTTTGATACCTTCCACAACAATATCGATAGACATATTTGTGATATTGTTGTCATATTGTAATAATTCAATCGTCGCATTTATCTTCTTTTCTTGGTTTTGTTTGACCACACATTGTCTGTCATTGTTTGTTGTAATACAATCCGGCTCAGTTGTTATTTTCAGCATGTTCCGATACTTTCTTTTCATGTTAATGTTTATTTTTAAATTACTAGTAATATCCTGGAATAAAAATAAAATATAAAAGAAAACCCTAACCTAATTTGCTAAAGAACATGAAGGGACATTTCACTAGGACTAACCTCATAAATTGATCTCAGAATGTTGACAATTTCATTATCGTACGTTGTTATCCTCGATCCACTAATGTTATCGCTCAGATCTTTGTAGAGATTATGCATATCTTTAGTGACTGCAAATATGATCGTCATTTGTTCGTCTGATGCCAATTTATTTATTAGGCTGATAGATGGGTAATCCATTTCTAATTCCTTCGTGTAGACACCATCTTCTGTGTAACATTTACCATCGTTGGGTTTTATAATACCCGCCCACTGACCGTCTCCGGCAGCATGCAACGGGCCTCCAGTGAGAACAACTATAATTTTCCTCGATTCACTCCGCCAACCAATTTCTTTTTTACACACTATTACCTGGGCAAGTGCATCTAGAGTCCCTTCTTGTTCGTCATGATTCATTCCGAATGGTGTATCATTCACAATTTTGCGGAAGACTTCAAAATTATCGATTAACTTTAAGTGATTTTTAAAAGAATATGTTAACGTACTATTTTTTTTTCTGAAACATAAATTGTAATACATATAACAATATTAGATAATATAAGTAAAAGAAATAAAGAAAAAAATCAAAATGTAAACTCACTGTGTAAACGGCAAAGCATTTTTATCCACGAATGTACCCATTCCCAAAAATACGTTTTTAGTTATGGTTTTCATCATATTGTATATGTTTTCACTTTGGTAAGCTGTTTTTTCTTTTATTAATTTCATTGATATCGATCCATCCATTAAGAAGTAGAGATCTACCGGGTAGTCACTAGCGCTTTTAAATGAAAAATCAAAAGGTAAAGGGTGGCCTAATCTCAACTCCATTTTTATCTTCTGTGGTTTCATTTGAATAATATGACCGATATCTGAAGAAAAGTTTAAATTTTGTTCGATCGTACGTGAGTTAAGAGGACTGATTCTATGCGTTAGATCTAAACACCAGCTATTGAGGTCTGCAGTTTTTGATTTGCATCGATCTGTGACGTTATCCTGGAATTAAGTAGAATTTTATTACCAACAAGCCACTGACCACTACACCCAAATGGTCCTTCATGTAGCCTCGCTAGTTTCACTTTGTTATTTGTTCAAATTTATATTATAGAGTATAGACAAACGTATTTTCGATAAAAACAATATGATGTGCAAATGCAACAAAGAAAATGCGAATGTATATAATAAGATATATTATAATAAGAATGTAATGATAAGCATTAAGTTGTGATAAGATGATGATGATGATGATATGCTTCGCTATGAAAGCTTTACTTTTAATCCGCTGGCGACCAGAGATAGCGTACTTATCTCTGATCTTAAATTCCTGAATTTTATTGAAGAATAGGCTGTAAATCTTGTAAAGTGTAAAACATTGATATTTACCATGGAACACCAGATGCAATCGTATGACTGCTTTATACATTCCTCGCATGTTTTCTGACTTTCACAGACATCAAGAGAGTATGATTTTTTAATTATAAAGACTATTAATATAAATAACATGTTCATTTTTAATTAAATTGTCATTTGATCCACGCACTACATTGAACTAATCTAATTCCTGGGTATAATAATTGACAATACAGGAAAATGGTAAGCTTCTATTTTCAGAAATAAACAAATACATTTATAATAACGTCATAGTTGAAATTTAACGGGCATTATCCTCGTATAAAACAAATTTATCACAAATACTCGCTATAATAATCATTTGTATTTAAATTCTGGGACCATGAAGGTTATAATATTACTTACGTGCATTTATTTAAATATAGGTGTAATTTTGTGTGAATCAGAATGTAAAAACTTTAAAACATGTGGTGGATGCATCGGATATGCTTATGATACATGTGTGTGGTGTTCCGCTGTAAGTAGAATATTTTTATTTATGTACCAAATTATGGGAACTAATACATTTTAAATTCTTTTTATTTTATAATATGTTAGACGGTAGTCGTTTTTTATAAACATAATTAACCATTGAATCAAAGTATGTGTTCAAATATTCATTTGCATAATATCAATGTTTTATTCATTTAGGCAGAACATGAAGGCAGAAGATGTCAATCCAAAACGGAAGCCGATGCAAATAGGGGATGGTGTAAAGAACCTGTTTATGACCCTCAAGTTACCATTAACGAAATTGAAAATCGCAAGTTTAGTCCTGGAATAAATAACACAGGTGTTGTTCAATTTGCACCGCAAAAACTCAAAATCAAAGCACGTCCAGGTGTTCCTATAACAATAAACATGTCCTATAAACCAGCAAAAGATTATCCGTTAGATGTTTATTATCTAATGGATTATTCATTCACCATGAAAAAATATGCATCGGTCCTGCAGGATCAGGGACTAGAGATATACAAAGAACTCACAAGTTTAACTAACAACGTTCGTTTAGGAATTGGCAGTTTTGTTGAAAAGCCTGCGATGCCATTTGCCGAGTATGTATCTTAGATAATTTTGATTCCGATCTTTCAAGTAGTAGTAGTATTAATTTTAATTAAATTTTGCAGTGTACATAAGGGAATATCATATTCATTTAAAAATCATGTATCTCTGACCGAAAATACGAAATTATTCCTGGATGCTCTTAAACATGTCCCGAATGGTACGAATTATGATACACCAGAAGATAGTTTTGACGCCTTAATGCAAGTCATGGTTTGTCCTAAACAGATAGGGTGGCGAAGTGGAGCCAGACGAATTATTGTTGTGTGTTCCGACTCGACATACCATAGCGCGGGAGATGGAAAATTTGTTGGCGCTATACGACCACACACTATGGAGTGCTACATGGATAATAAAGGAAAAGACATGTCTCTTGTTTATGATTACCCATCAGTTAGTCAAATTAATAAAATAGCGACGGAAACAAATACAAAAATTATATTCGCAGTTGACTCTAAAGCTAAACGACACTACGAAGCTTTAGAAAAGAGTATACAGGGGTCAAAGTATGTACCATTTAATACAAACACGGATGTTGTTAATATGATTAAGAACGAATATTTGGTAAGTTATCGAAATCTTACATTTAACTACATTGTATGCTTGGTGTATAATAATACATATACATATATAAAAACTTTATATCATCTTTAGGAATTGGTAAGAACGTTGAGTATTGACTCAAATCTGCCATCTTTTATGGAATTAAAACTAGATCCAGACTGTTCACAAAAGGATAATTGCCGAGTTAGGCATGAACAACCTGTAAACATTAAAGGTACCTTGAAGATAAAGACATGTCCTACTGACAAAGAGATGAAATATTTATTAAGTATCGGACCAGTATCGTTGGACGAAAAATTGGAAATCGAAGTAGAAACGCAATGCCAGTGTGATTGTGAAAAGCACGGGGAAGAAGATTCGGCAAAATGTAGTAATGCTGGTATTTACCAGTGTGGTATATGTGACTGTAAAGGAAAAAGGTAAAGTTGTTTTGAACATTATTTAATAGATATGCTACTTTATTGCAATATATATTCACAAAAGAAAAACTCTGATGTTATATTAAATATGTATAATTATAATTACATATCTGTTTTATTACATGTTTATTTTTATATTGCTAAATATTGAACATATTATTACTGAAATATCAGGCATCCGCCCCGGATTGGCGTGAAACAATGCGGGTTCGAGTCCCGCCTCGTGATCGAATTTTTTTATTCTTTATAAATTAATATTTACAACACTTACAGTATTATATTTTTTTAGATATGGCAGTACCTGTAGTTGCGTCGGTGCATCATCAGAAACAAATGACTTAGATCTGTGTAAAGCCAATATTACCGACTTAAATTTTTGCAGTGGCCGTGGTATTTGCAGGTATTATAGAAAATTCATGATTCATATCATTCCAATCATTAATTCTTATTAATTTTAGCGGTAAGAGGCATCCGTCATCATAATAAGATTTTCTTTACAATATTAATTAAGAACGCGCTCATCTCAGGAACTACTGGTCCGATTTAAAAAATTCTTCTCTACTAACTCTAGATAGCTCATTTAATGAGGATATATCATTACGGACCAACAGGAGCGGAGGCGGTGAAACCGCGAAGCGCAGCTAGTTACATATAAAATGAATTTCGGTAATTGCTGCGTAAATGAGAAAATGAAAATGCGATAGAGTCAATTTATAACATTTTATTAATTTCTGATGTTCAATTAACTATTCTAATCATTATTATCTACACTTACATGACTGTGGTTGTATGAAGCTTTGTCTCTGTACTATTTACCTAATCTTGTATTTACATATAGATGTGGGAAATGTGAATGTCAAAGCGGTTTCTCTGGTGATTATTGCGAGTTTGATGACAACGCTTGCCCCCGACCTGGCAACTTGCTTTGTGCTGGCAACGGAAAATGCAAGTTTGGGCGATGTGAATGTAACCCACATTGGATCGGAGACGACTGTCAGTGCCCAGACAATAATAGAAGTTGTATAGCACCGATATCTAACGAGGCAAGTGGTATTTAGTATGTTGTTGAAGACACAGCTATGAGTCATTTCCCCTGATTTTGTTAATTTGCAAAACAAGTCGTTATAGAGGTTATTGTAAAAAGTTTAACTTAAATAGTTTATTATTTTGTTTAAGTTTCTTAATTAAGAAGTGTGTTTTTGTTTAGGAATGCTCTGGCAAAGGAACATGCAAATGTGGTGTATGTATTTGCGAACAAAAGGAGGATACGAATGAAATTTGCTCGGGACGCTTTTGCGATGACTGCGACGAACTGAAGCAAAAGCGATGCAAGGAGCTAGAAGACTATGCCTATTGCAATTATAATTTTAATAAAACTGAATGTGATGAAAGATATAATCAAACTTCAACTGGTGTAACATTTGTGAACAAAACTGAAATAGATACCCTTGAACATCAACATAAAGCTAAATGGTGTCGTAAAGCCTTGGATGATGACAGCTTCTTGATTTTCATTTATTATTATCCACCATCGTCCACGAATACGTTGGAAATCATGATACAGAAAGAATTGGAGTTACCTATAAAGGCTGATGTTTGGGGTAAGGCTTCTTAAATAGTTAAATGAGTTGTAAGAATTAGCATATAATATGATTGGTTAAATTGCCAGTAGTAGTAGTAGTAGGTACCTAGTGCTTTTAAATTTTTTTCTCGTTATATCTAGTTCTAGGTATCTATGTATCGTTGTTTACACAGAACAGTAAGAACAAAATATGTTCTGTGGTTGTTTATTTTTTAGTTAAATTTCTTAACTTATTGGCTTACAGAATTAAGCTAGAGAGATTTTTTTAAATTGGTATTTTATCTAAGAATAATAGCTTCGTTAGCACATCACTGCCTATTCAAGAAATTGTTTTCCAGTCACCGTCGTGAGTACGATAGCCGCAGTCCTCCTCATTGGTTTGCTAACATTGCTGTTGTGGAAGTATTTGGCTGATCTCCACGACGAGCGGGAGTACCAGAAGTTTGAGAGCGCTCTTGCAGCCGGTGTTGACGAAGACAACCCTCATTACCAACCGCCCGCTGTAAACTTTACTAATCCTGCGTATAATCCTAATTGTGCGCGTTCGTAAAATTATTAGTTAACTATTATGTAGTACGTTTGTTCAGTGAAATATTTTAATAATAAAAAAGGTTTATAAATCCAGTTTTTGAGTTAAACAAATCAAGAAAAACGTCCGGCTACATTATTTTTTGTGCATGTTTATTACTCATGTTTGTCACTGATGGAAAACTAATAAAATAAATGTATAGAAAGAAAAATTGTAGTTTGTAATTTTGAGACAGACTGAATAATACACACTAAGGTTTTAATCCTCTTTAATACGAACTTTGATAATTTACAATGTTACACACAGATAAATATAAATAAAACGTATAAATAACAAAACTTTGTAAAACAATTCAAAAAGCATTCATTAATTTTGAAAACATTGCATCTGGATTTACTAGCAATCATTGATCATTCCAAGAAATTTAAAATGGTTTCTACTTAATTTGACTTAAAGATTAACCTTAGCAAATCGAGTGTGCGTTGCCAATAGAGTCAAAAACTTAAATTTCATAAACCCTGGTCATTATCTAGCCATAAAAAAATTGGTCTTGTGAATTGTGTCTAAATATGACCCGTTTTTATGAAATTTTTAACACTGTCATTTTTTATGACCGCTCTTAGTTGGACGGTCTTGAGATCGCCTCAATCGAATAGGCTGCTCATCGTGATAATGTTTTCTCTCCTTGCGTTCGTGCAAATCCAATTTTGTTGATACTGCCTGTAAAAACAAACACACATATACACAATACACATACATACATATTCTTCAGCGGAAATCTTTACACTAGAGAATTTCCATTTAATTCTAGGGTATTTTTAATTCAATCATTTTTGAACCAGTTAAACAGGAAAAACAATTCAGACGTAGGTAGGCTGCAAGCTTGGAATCTCGTCCTACATTTTCTATCTTCATCATATTAAATACCTAACCCGCAGAATTTAAAAGATGACGAATTTGCGTCTCTTGAGTCATTCTTGCGTTATACATGATGCATCATTTTATATGTAACCGACTACGAATATTTTGTTTGTATTTAAAATAAATTTATGCCTAAAAGCCTACCCGATTACTCTCTTGTTTCTGCCGTCGCGGGCGCAGCGTGCAGGCTGCAACGCCGAGCTGCAGGTCTCCAGCTGAAAGTCTTTCTTCCACGTCCGTGTTGCATGATGTTGAACAACATTTGCAACTGCAATGATAAAATTTAGTATTAAGCCTCATATTCATGGTAAATATTTGTTGAGCAACACACAGCAATACGACAATTTAAGATGTGCAGTGTGAATACAACATTCGATTTTTCCAGATCCGATGAAAATAAGATTTGGCAAATCGTGTCTCCCTGTGAACCACTGCACCATCTGAAATTTTGCAGTACGGCCAGATCGGTTTGTAGTCGCAAAATCGGATCTTAACTTCAGCAAGATTCCGTTTTTCTTTGATCTTGAAACCGAATGCTTGTGTGTACTCTTTCATTGAAATAAACTGAAACTCTTTCATTGAAATACCATTAAACTGAATCCTGCAAAAAACCGATTCGGTAGAAAAAACCGTGACACGTGAACCTAGGGTTAGGTGTTGTGTATTCCGTTTTGATACGTACACATCTTTTTCTGGAACTGGCAGATGCGACTGAGGGCTACTCTCACGGGAGTTGGCCGGGGTGTTCCTGCATACCGCTTCACGTACTTCTTGTAGACGCCTCCTCTCCTCAGCCACTTTACGGTCCAGCTCTGCTACTACATTGTGATGTTAATAACATAATAATTATATGAGATTCTATCTTCACTTATTTTAATTCACAATGGAAGGGTCTGGCTTCTCGTGTGGCACCCTATTAGAAAGTATTTGCTTATATCTAGATCATAGGATAGGATAAATAGCTCGTCTTAATGACTTCAATTTTAAGGTTAAAAATGTTACAAATGTTTAAAAAAAAATTAAAGCAAAAAAAAGTTAAATATTATTCAGAGGTTTCATTTTCATTAAATATTAAAAACATACTGTGTTTTTGTGTTTGACGTTGTTTATTTATTAATTCGCTTTCCAATGAATCAATACGTTTTTTAAGCACCTCTTCCTTACTTAGCATAGTTTTCCACGTGCGACATACTTTTAAATGGAGGAATGCTAATTCTTGTGCGTCCAAACCCTTAAAATAATAAATTAATTAAAAAGACTGCGGTGACAGAAGCCAATTTATATTGCAAGGAAAAAAATAGATTAATTACCTCTACATTATTATTTATTATTTTATTTGCTATATATTTAATATATGCATGTTCAGCCATACGTCGTTGGTCTACGTCTACTTGTTCGAAAATATTTCGAATTGTATCCGAAATATTAGAATCTAAAGAACATGTACAAGGTCCATGAGACCGAGGTTTCGGCCTAACGTTGAACGCTTCTATATTTGTTTTCGTTAACAGTCTTGTATCACTTCTTCTATGTTTACGTTTTCTCATTTCAGGGGAAGGCATTTTTACGGGTTCCTGAAATAACAAATAATATTTTCAGTTTGACTACATCTGATAAAAATAAACAATTTGCCGCTTATTTGAAAACAGGCTCGCCTGGTGTTAAGCGAATCCACCGCCCATATTCATCTACATACCTCATTGTTATCATTCAGATGTTGCTCATGAAGTTTCAGTTTATATATTGTGTTTTCTTTTTCAAGTAATTCCACTTTGCGCATTGCTTCGATGCTCATAGATCTTAAGTTTTCAACCTCACTTTCGTGACTCCTTATAACGTCGTTAAGTGTTTCTTCGTGTAAGCTTTGTATACTAACGACACCTTGATTATGTTCATTAATAATGTTTTTTATATTGTTGTCATATTGTGCTTTTACTGCTTCAATTTTCATTTTATAATGCCTTTCAATATTATCTAAAGTGGTTGTGAGTTCTTTTATTTTACTCTCATATTCTTGAATGTTATCTAACTTTGCAAGTACACCCTGTTCTATTGAAAAACTAGATGGACCGTTTTTACTGGTTACGTCTTTTGAAGTAGTTCTATTGTCTGTAAATGATCTCAACAACGGACTTAGTGACCTAGATTCACTGCGCTCACTGACATAATCTTTGGTAAAGAATAAATTATCATCACTTTGACTTCTCCGCATACTTTTAATTTTAAAATTATTAACATTGACGCCTTGCTGCACGGACTCTAAAATATATTTTAAGCCATAGTTTGAACTTTTCTTGTTAGTTTTTTTGTTATTGTTTAGATTTGTATTTGGATTCTTAGACATATTATTTGGCCTATTATATTTTTCAGAATCCTCAACTTCATTAACACCGTCTTTAGGGTCATCCATGTATACGTTTAATTTTGACTTATGTTTTTTATGTTGTTGTTTTCTATATTCCTTGAGGGTTTTGGGCTTTATTGATACACTGTCAATAATTTGATTTGTATCGTCATTTTTATATTCCGTTCGGTCCTTATTTTCAAGCGGACCTTGTGAAACTTTTTTATTTTTACTAGAATATGAAGCATTCAAATCCAAATCAGATTGTGTATATTTTTCTGATGCATAAATAGCTCCTGTATACGAATCTAAAGACATTGATTTTTTATCACTCTCTGAATTTGTTGCTTTTGATAAGCTATCGGTATAGACTCTCGGTAAACTGAGAGTCAGTTTAGGTTTAACGCTATCATCATCTTGATTGCTATCGACTTCTGGGTTATAAGTTGTCAGTTCGTTACTTTGATGGAAAGTCTTAATCTTTGCATTAGCATAATCTATCGTGTGATCAACCGTAGCAGCCTCCACAACCACTTTTGATTGTATTTGATTAGGCCACGATTTTTTATCAAAATCAGATTGATTTACATCGCTATCCTTATAAATGAGAAATAAATCATTATCTGTAGCTTGCCCAGAACTATCAATTTTGTTTAATTTTTTACCATCTTTGCGGCTATTTTCATTCTCAAATATCTCGTTAGTCAGTTCGAAAGTAGAACCCATGTCCGGACTTTTACTGCTTAATTCCGTATTATGGGTAAAAATTGAATGCGTGTTGTAGATATCTATTATTTTGTGATGATGTCGAATATCATTTACATTATTTTTCTTTTCTTCGGATATTATAGCATCAGATGTTTCTACTTCAGAAATACTCCCTTTATTTTTACTTTCTTCGATATTAGTACATGATATAGAACATTGCTCTAATATAGTCGGGCTCAATTTTTTGATTTTGTAATTCAAATAAACATGTTTAATAAAATCTAAACTAATGTATTCATCCTTTTTTATTAATTTATCAACTTGTGTTACTTCATTTGTAAGTTTTTCAACATTGTCTTTCACGAAATTCAAATGTTCATTACTTTTAGTAAAATTATTACGTGTATCATTTTCATTTATTGTATTGAAGTCAGTTTGACATGAAACATCCACCGTAGATACAAATTTGTCAGTTTGTGTATCAATACATTCCATTGGTTTGTTTTTCAGATCTTCAATAAATTTTCTGAGCTGAGATATTTCTTTTGATTTTTTTTCTAAATTTTTAGTGACTTTTTCTATTTCTTCTATCTTTTTATTATTTTCTTCAGAAACGGAGAAAGTCTTTTCTTGTAGTTCACCTATTTTTGAGAGTGAATTATTGTATAAGTCTTGAAGGTTTATTATTTCGGTTTCTAATTTTCTGATATAAATTTGTGACGATTCGCTAATTTTTTCAAACATTAGTTTTTGATTTAAAAGTTTCGCTTCCAAATTATTTATTAGCTCTTGATCTTTAGCTATTTGATCTTCCAATTTTGTTTCTAATATAGCCAGTTGTTTCTCCATTACAAGTCTTTCTCGAACTGCTTCCTCTTTTTCGGCTGCTATCTTTTGTTTTTCGTTCTCAGCAATTTTTTTGGCTTCATCTGCTTTACTTAAAAGTAAACGAGATGAATTCTGAACTGTCAGCAATGTTTGTTCAAGCGAAGTACTTTTAGAGCTTCTAACCGCAACACATTTTCGAATTCGATTCAATGAAGTTAAAATATCATTAATAGTGCATATACTGATTGATAAATTGGTATCTCCTGCACATATTAATTCTAACTCTTTAATATTTTGTAACATAACATCTCTTTCGTCTTGTAAATCTCTTATGTCATTCATGTATTTGTATTTCTCTTTATTTACCTCTTCGATTTGGCTTTTTGTATTGGAAAGTTGATCTTCTAAGAGAGAATATTCTTTTTTCAGTTTTGTTAAATCCATTTTCATGTTATGAGTTGTCTTAGAATCTACAAAAGAGTTTATTTACAGTATTAGTTCTTTAGAATTTAACTATAAAAGTACTTTCAATTTAAACATGTCAGGAGGAATGAAATATTTAGCATTCTTATATTATTAACTATGATTTATTATTTTTTTTAAATTTTGAATTTGTTAAAAGCAGCCGATTTTTGCGATGTATTTTTGATCGCTTGAGAACTATTTTCAAAAGTTTAAATTTGTTTAACGTATAACGGCAAAACAAATTCAACTTACGATGTGCATCTAACATTTTTAAAGATTCATCTATTCTTTTATGACTATTGTCCAATATTTGCTCACTGGATTCCACTGCAACCGCTATATTATTATTAAGATGCCTTACTTCCTCTTCTAATTCATTTATATAATTTTGTAAGGTGGCTATTTTACTGTCACGCATAGCTATATCTTCTCGGAGGTCTGATATTATTAAATCCTGGATAACATTAATGAAACATTAAAATAATCACTATACCAATATTAAAATAATGGAACCCACTGAAAAACAGTAGCTTATATCATGCCAAGTACTTATTAATGAACTTACCGATTCATCTAATCTATCAGTTAATTCCCTTATATTTTTCTGTTGCAGTATTTTCTCTTTTTTCATCGCTTCTATTTCATCTTTCACGTTTTTGAAATAATCTTTGGGTGAACTTGCCTGTTCTTTTAACTATAAATATATTAAAACTATAAACATTTAAACTTAATCTTACTTAATTAATCATAAAAAAGTCTTTACCGCGGTTCGAGCATTAATAAGTGAGTTTTCTAGATCTTCTGAATGCATTATTAATTCCTGCTTTTGATTGTACAACATTTTATTCTCTTCATTAATTTTTTGCAAATGCTTTTGTTGTGCCTCAAGTTCCATTTCGATTCGCTGCTTTTCTTTATTAACAGTATCATAAGCATGTTTCAAGTTATCGAGATCGGTCTCTACTTTCTTAAGTATTAAAGCACTTTCCTTCTTAACGAGCATCAAATTATTTTTGATATTTAAATTTTCATGCTTTAGGTCTAAAATGTTGTTCTGCGCCATAGATTCGTTAACTTGCAACTGGTCTATTTTATCAAATAAATGCCTGTTTTCTTCAATTTTGAGTTCAAAGTTATTATATAAATTATTCATTTCTTCTGTTTTTGCATCAAACATCTCTTGTAAACGTTCTCTTTCGGTATTGAGATTTCTATAGTCTGATTCTAATTCTATCAGCTTAGCTTCCAGATCTCGAATGCGTTTATTTTCTGAAAGTAATTTAGCATTTTCTTTTCTGCAACAATCTAAATCATTTGTTAAATTTTCTAGTTCCTTTTCTTTATTTTGAAGCTCTTTTTTTAAAACGTTTCGTTCATTTCCCAATTTTTGATGTAACGCATTCAGTTTTAGAAATTCGTCTTTTATATTTTCATTCTTATTTAGTCGCTCTAATAACTCATTACTTTCTTTTTTTGTCAGTAGAAAAGAATTTATTAAGTCCTCGAGTTCCCGCTTTTTGTCATTCAGTTCGTTTTGAAGTGTACTCTTTTCTTTTAATAGATTGTCATGAGAATGTTTCAGATCATTTAATTTTTCGCGTAGTTCCTCAATATCCTGTACTTTTTTCGCCAATATTTTACTCTCTTTTCTGGAAATGTCTAGAGATTCTTTGTTTCGAATATTTTCATCGAGTAAAGAATGTAAACTATGTATGCTTACTTCATGGAATTTTTTAATCTCATGTAGTAGAACAGAACTATTACTATTTAAACTATCACCACCATCTTCGTCATTATTTATATTTTTGTGCTCTTTAGGTAAACTTTCTGATTGCGTAGGTTCATTTTTTTGTATATAGCTTCTAAATGCTGCTAAGACTTCATAACTTTCACGTTGTGCAGATTTAAGGGAGTCAATTGCTGTTTCATTTTCATGATTAATCAAAGATAACTTTTTGTTGTACTTTTCTTCGTTATTATTTAATTGTTGTAAAAGTTCCAAATTTTTGCTACTCTTACTCTCTACAATGTTTGTTAAGTTATTAATTTCATGTGATTTTGAATCAACTATTTCCTTCAAATTTTCAACACTAGATTTTTTATCCTCTATTTCTTGGACTAACATTGTATTTTGATCTCGAAGCTGTTGTATTTCTCTTTGGTAATCTCTTGTATATTCTTCCAGACATATGTTAGTTTGAAGAAGTTTTTCTGATTTATCTGTGAAATAAAAAAAAAATATGACAAAGCCAAGTAATTAAATATTTATTTAAATTTGAATTACTGTATATAATTTACCCTTTAAATTTTCTATTTCCATTTTCAATTCATTTATTAATTCGAGTTTTGTTTGGAAGTCTTCCTGCAGCATCTCTTTTTCTTCTTCATTGCATAATAATGCCTGTCTTAAATTTCTTATTTGTTCTTTTTGTGATTCAATTTCATTCAACAATTCAACCGATCTCGCTGCCTCATCTGATTGCATCTACAACAAAACAATCCAGTTCATATAAGATAGATAATATAGTATAGGTAAACAAATGAAATTCAATACTTGCTTCTTCATGGCCTTGTTCAAGAAATTTATCTATCTGTCGAGACAAGGCTTTAATTTGTTGATCTTTACACATTACATTACATTCATATTCCTTTAATTTACAGATTAAAGAATTTTTTTCAGTTTCAAATGCTAAATTTAATTCCTGCAGTTTCTTTTCTAAAGCAACATTTTCGCTTTGTAAGCGTGTAATGTTATTACACTTTATTTTATTTATTTCCGTTTCTGCTTTAAGTTTCGTTTCTAAATTCGTTGTTTCTTCAGATAAAACATAGTATGATTCTTTTAATGTATCTAGATTTTCTGATCGTTTTCGATAATATTCTTTTTCAGTCCAAAGTTGTTTGTATTCTCTCAAGCGATTTTGCATACACTCACATTCTTTTTCTAGGTCATTATATTTTTGGCATCGTAAAAATAGACAATCTTTTTCATGTTTTAGATTATCGTAACAAGTTAATAATTCATCATAATTTGCCTGTAAATTTTTTAACCTGTTTAGACTCTCTGTATCTATACTGCAGCTATCAAATCCGTAATTTTCATCACGTTGTTCATTCTTAGCTAATATACTATCTTTACTTAAGATTTCTTTCATTTCTTCGTTATCAATGATATCAGCTACTAACTGAGCTCTTCTATCATCTAAGTGATTTTTGTTCGACTCGGTTGAAGTAATAGCCAATGCGGGTTCTACATGGGCAATTATTTCAGCGCGGTAACAGGAACAATCGTGTGTTGATGTGTGTTCGCTAAATTCTTGAGAGCACGGTGCGATCAGAGCAAGACAAAACTTTTCCAAAACTTTCATTTGAAAAAGAATTTTCCCTTTTATATCTAAGCAACGGGTATCTTTTCCAGCCGTCTAAAATAAAAATATTAATGTCAGATTCTTATCAAGTGCTGTAATTATGTAGTACTAATAAATAATAATTATTACCAATAAGTTTAAATACTGTTTGTACTTTCCATTTTGGCAAAGTGTGCCAAATATTTTTTCCAATGCAGTGTATATATGAACATATATGCAATACGGTTCACACACATCGTTTTCCATTACCTTGAAATACAATTATTTACATATTAATGTGCGTTACGAATGATTATTCTAAATGTTTTCAAGGCAGTACTCACTGCAATTCTATTTTGCATAGCATTCAATTTGGCATCTTTTCTAATAATTGTTTCTTGCATGTCATCTATCCTCGTATCGTAGGCAGCTGCAATGGAAATGTGGCTAATTAAACCTTATATTAATTTATTTTTACTTTTAACTTTAAATAATCAATATTGTTTTAGTATTCGATAATAGCTGTAGTTTATTTTTCTGTATAAAATATATAGAAAAGTGACTGCACATTACATCGGGGCGCGTTATCAAAGATTATGTCTCGTGTCCGTATATTGTTAATTGATGTCTGACTCAACTACCCTCATAAAGCTAATACTAATAATAATAAATAAATAGCTAATGCTAAATACTCTTATTTTAGTCACTGTTATGATTTGTTAGATATCCATTGACTGATCTGCAGTTACTCTGTACTATCTTCTTATTTCTTCTTGATTATATCTGCTTCTTCTTAAATAAAATTATTTGTTGTATGTCTATGAGATACGTTTCTTACATGTACTGGCATCGCAAGGGCATGATAATATTGCTCCTTCACCAACTTGATTGCTCTTTGATTCCTTCTTCGTTTGTCGCGATTTTATGAGCGTCCACTATAAAAATAGTTTAATGAAATACTGAATACGATGCATTAGGAATATTTATTTCAAATGCAAACTAAGCAAGTTTAAAATAGCCAGTGATGCTTACATCTTCGCCTCTTGATTTTTCGGTCTGAAAAAATTGTAAGTATTACAAAATGATTACAATTTAAAAGTATAATAAAGTTCCAAAATTAATAAATATACCTCGTCTCCCTTTGATTTACCAGTCTGAAAATAATTGTTTGATTTAATAAGTTGGTACGATTATTTATTGTACGAGAATTTAAACTTACAAATTTAAGACTTACAAATTTAAAAGCGAAAAAATAGGTTATTTAAATGGCTATTATAATTATTGTAATGCTCTGTAGCTTTTGTCATAAAAAAGAAACGAATACTTACCTCGTAACCTTTAGATTTTCCAGTCTGATATTTAATTTTTTTTTCTTTACAGTATAGTATTTAGAAATGTTTGTTTTAAAATAAAAATTCTATAAGTATCATATTAAACCAAGTTAATTTTTGATACATTCCATCACTTACCATCATACTACATACATCTAAAACAATACCTACCTCATCACCGATTGATCTCGTGAACTAAAAAGAAATAATAATCATGTAAAAGTTGTTAAAATTGAATTATTAATAAATAATTTACCTTAAACATAATATATAATAATAATATAGCAATAACTTACATCATCACCTCTCGATTTACCGGTCTGGAATAACAATGAAAATATTAAAAAAAAAATACGCATTCATAAATAATATTTTTATTATTAGTATAACTGTACCTCAAATGCTTCTGAATCAATACCCTGAAATAAAACAGTAAAATATTAATACGTGAAATCTGAATAAAAAATATAATTTATAGAGTTGTGGAATTATCTACCTCCGTAAATCCAGATAAGTCCAGATCCAAGCACTGTAATAAATCAAATTTAAATAATATATCAAAGCTTCGAATCAAAATATCATTCATAATAGGTATTTAATAGAACTTACCATTTCGTCAAGCTCTTTATTCGCAGCTCTAATTGCAGCATGCTAAAAAGAGATGCGATTATTTTCTACATGTACTTATTTTAGCTGATAGATTTGTTTTCCCTCATTGATACTTACAGCATTTGCTATATCACATTTCTGATCACATGTAAGCTCTAGCTGGTCGTAAGCAGCTATCATTTGCTCAAATTCACCAATCTTACGTTTGAGGCGACTAATTTCTGCATTCTTTGCCCCCATCAAAGTGTTTACAATAACATCAGTCGGAATGTACTTGGGTCTACAGGTTTCATTATTTCTCTTTATAATTTCTACCAGATGTTCAGTTTTATCGGAACAGAAATGTGACCATGCTCTTGCGTCAGTGCACGACGCATATGCCTTAATCTTCCCCTCATTCCTCGATGGTAAATCGTATAGATCACATTCATTGAATACTCTTTCTCTTTTTGTTATGAACGACATCGCCAATGGTCAACTTACAATTATATAGATTTAAAAACAAACTACTATTTATTAAATTTACTTTTCGTCACCATCCATTTTAAGCATTACTATGCGATGATAAATCTGTGCTCACAATTGTTTACAATCTTAATATATCTTACTGTAAAATGTAAATATCGAAAAATAGCAAATATTTTGGACTGTCATTGAAAAATCGAGACGGAACAGTGAGTTAAAATAGAATGTCATTTTTGAATAAACAAGAAAATATTTTTACAATAAGGTCTAAAGTCATAATAAATTATTATATTTTACCTATAAAATACAAACTCTTTCGGCTGCTCGGCTGATCATCGGTGACATAATGTGACAATTGGATTTTTACATCTCATGTGAACTCGAAATTTTGCGTAACAATTTCATAATAAAGATGTAGGTAGGGTTGTTTTGTCCATATCGTATTCAATGAACTGTTCACATTGTCAAAAGCTGCGCTTATTGTCACGAAACGAAGGCAAGATAAAATCTTATGATTCTTGTGTCGACCTTAGAGCATGGAGTCATGATTTACAAACACGAAACTGTTACCTTAGGGATTGGATGAAAAGCGACATGCCAATTTGTGTTTTACCCACAAGCACTGTGTCCAGCTTTTTAAGAAATATGACTTGGAGGAATCGAGCGAAGGTAATGATATTTTTTGATAGGTGCATTGAATTGAAATATTTATTGAATTTTAGGACCTCAAAGCTTCAAGACCTAAAATAATCTTCTTTGCTTTTTATTATATTAACAGCTAATCTCCCCATCAGTTTAAGGTTCATTTTAATGCTACTTTAAATGACGTTCATTAGTTTCCTATAAAATTTGGATGATAAAGTATGACAATGTACTACAATATCATATTTATGTACATGCATTACAGGTAGCTCCACGCTGTCATCCAAATTGTAAATCTAAAGTCGTCCTTGAGAGCATTTGCGAGTCTACTCATGCTATCAAAGAGTGTCTGAAGAATGAAGAAGCATTTGAAAAGTATTTTCAAGACGTAAGTTTGTAACAATTTCTGTATCATGATTCATGAATTAGCAAATTTGTCTATAATTCTCTTTGTTAATTATTAATTTAAATTCCTTATCCTTTAAGGAAGAATTTGAAACAAGCACTTGGCCATGTGAAAAATGTTTAGAAGCATTTAAGAATATAAAAATGTTTTGGAGGATAATTTTAGAAAAAATCTTTCGTATCAATCTTCCAACTGAAGACGAGTGTAAGAGTGCTTATTATACTAGTGTTCAAAATATAGCTAAAACTTTTCAAGATGAGATTGTGGAACAAGCTATTTATGTAAAAAATTCAATACCGGCTAGAAACAATCATTTTAAAGACGACGATATAAGATCACATAGAAAAATAGATAAACCGATAAGTTCCATACGATTTAAAATATACAACAATGATATTGAAATTCTCACACCAATAGAAAGTAAACCAAATATTATAATAAAAGAAGACAAATGTGTAGCAACAGGAGGAAGTTACATTGTTTTAAACAAAAAGTCATGTAAGAAGATTAATCAAAGCGTATCTGTGAATATAAAAACAGTCGACTGTGGTGAAACGTGTGATCTTGAAAATAGCGATCTAGTTGCGTATAGAAATAATGTTGATTATTTGCAAAAAAGATTAGAAATGCAGAATATTGAATTGAGTAGACTGACTAAAGAAAATGTATCAATGAGATTGGAATTACAGCAAATTTATAGGACGCATAATTGGGATAAGGCGTACAATTCACGGCCAGCTTTGCAAAACCCAATTGAAGATATTCCAGAACCCTTTGAGAGTTGTGACGAGAGTTTACCTATGAGTACCGATTCAGAGATGATTATAACGTTAAAGAATTGCAAAAACCAGGTACCGCATAATATTCTCATAATGTAGCTTATCATTAAATGTTTTATGATTGGTTTCATTTTATTTTTAAAGAGACATTATTTCTACATTTCTAGAACTTACTTTTTTGTGAACTTAGAAAAAAAAGGGGAATAATTTATAACAGCATTGTTTTTTTAGAATTATAAAAACATATCACTTTTACAAGTGATACATAAGTCAAACGAGCCTTCGGTAAAAAGATCTCATAAAGAACAATATTGTAATAAGCAAGAAGACCCAATCGAACTCTTGAATAAAGGTATTTTTTTTTCTTCCTTATAAAAACCTAAAAAAGAAGTCCCATCCAGTCCGTTTTTTGTAACAAGATTACTCTTATTTACTCTCATTGGTAGACCGTTGTACATCGATACGGCGTTGATTATTATGGTTATATCGGTGTTGTCAGCCTGCAGGAACTTCACTAAGGTATCGTGTATTTATGAGTAATGTTTTATTTCTAGTACAAGAAACCTTTGGATCTATTGTTAAACGGGAAATTTCTATAGTGACTGAAAGACCAGAAAGGAAGAAGACGTCTCTAATCAATGCTACTTATTTTAATGTAACGTCTAGTAAGTCGGCGCCATCACGTACCACAATGTCAGTGCATTCGGTGTCTTCGGCTTCAGTTTTTGTAAGTTTTTTGTTATTAAAATATGTAATAAAACCATACCTTTTATACTTTAGCTTCAAACATACTATGAGCCATATTAACTATTATTGGATTGTCAATGTAAATTCAATAGGTATAATCAAATAAAAAATATTTTTTTGTATTAATTTTACGTTTTTATTTCAGGTTTCAACCACTGAATAATTCAAGAGCAAATGTGTGTCCGTTATGTATTTCGTTAATAAATGATGTCCATTATAGATTTAAATGTTTTTATTAATTCATAATATAAACTGTGACATGATTCTTATAATACGGTCATAGATTAACTTTTTGGCGTCATTTGCAAAAACGAAGTCCAAGTGGTTGAATTTGTCCAACGGCACTCTGTACTTTCCGACCACTGTTTTAGCTTCTTTGAAGAATTTGTCGACATCTTTTGGGGTTGAAAGCCAATCGTTGTCAGCGTAATGCAGGAAGATAGGCGTTCTGATGGCACTTATATTGTAAGAAGGTGGCTTAAAGGTACCATAGTTGCGTCTGTTACGAAACCAACCCTGGTCAAAGTATGCGAATTTCTTCGATTTATACATTTGGCCGAAATGTATGAATTGTCTCGTTGACGCTCCTGCTGGTGTGTGTCCTAAAACAACTGGTAGCATGGTCTGAAAAATAGAATAATTCATGAGAATATACAAAAGAAGATTTAATTATAGTCACAAATTCTATTGCCAACATGATCAAAATTTACAATGTCTTCAAAGATAACACAATACTTACAGTATTTAATTGTTCTGCATCAAATCCGCAGAAAAGAAACAGTAAGTTCTTACAGAGAACTTGAGTTATCGCTTCTTCGAGACACAACTTTTCGCCAGCTAATTTGTTAAGCATCCCATTTGGCAAGATTTCATTAGCTCCTATGAGTTTTAGTATACGCTGTAATAAATAATATGTAATATCTATTGACCGATATAAACTGGAGGACCCTTATAATATTAAGCACTGTATATTGTATGTGTCAACAAGTAAACACTTGAGATAAAGAACTGGGCTTTTACCGAATGAGAGATGACACATCCTTTATTTAATCCAATCCTATTGTATCCTACTTACCTATAATTATTATAGGTATATTTGGATAGATATAAACATTTTCTAAGTAGTTCCTTTAGGTAAACACCCTTATATATATCAACTAGCGACCCGCCCCGGCTTCGCACGGGTGCAATGCTGATACTAAATACACTACAGAAAAACTGTAAACGTTGTAAAAAACATAGCGACCCGCACGGCGCACCGGACGGCCGCGGTACCGCCGCAAACGCTACGTCCCGCAATTTTTAAATCTGTAATATCTTCGAAAATATTCACTTAAATCATACGGTGTAAAGGGCCATATAGATCTATATTAAATGAACAATGTATTCAAGGTATTTAATTGGTTAAGGATTAATGCTGTATTGGTTAAAATCGCTTCGAAAATTAGCCATTATTTGTCGTAAAAAGTAAATGACAAAAAAAAGTTATTGTGGGTTATCCATAAGAGATAGACATATACCATCGCGGACTTTTCTGTAGACCTTTTCAATGTGTATAATACTTAGTACATTATTTTGATAAAACTCGTAGGGTTCAGCCTGCGTTTGCAATGTACGCGGAAAAAATGTAATTTTTTACGACATCACATTGGAAACCTCGAAAAAAACAGTACTTCTCCACTATTTAATGGATGTTATTATACATATAAACCTTCCTCTTGAATCACTCTATCTATTAAAAAAAACCGCATCAAAATCCGTTGCGTAGTTTCAAAGATTTAAGCGTACAAAGGGACATAGGGACAGAGAAAGCGACTTTGTTTTATACTATGTAGTGATAATATCTAAAGTAATGGAATAACCTCTTCAATAAAATGTGCAGGTAAATAAAAATTATCCGTTGTACAATCTTAATTAAATAATAAGTAATTAAACTCACTTCTAAAGAATTTGTGAAAGGGGCAACTGCTCTAATTACAGGACTTCGAATATTTCCAACATACGCGATTGGCGCCATTGCATGCATGGCTAGAAATTTGTCATTATATTCCGGTCTAGTAGAAGTCATGACCCAAAACGCGGTAGTCCCTTGGGAGAAGCCAATGTATTGTATTTTCTGGACTCCCGTCTCCTTGATGACGTAATCAATCATAGCAGGGACATCGTAATGGCCAATTTCGTGCCAGCTAAACTTCCAAAATTCTGACGATGTGGGCTTTAGAACCGCGTGGTTCCGAGAGTATGTATTACCCCTTGCGTTACCCATCCAGACGTCATAGCCTGCTTCAGCTAGGAGGTATGCTGTAATGATGTTCAAGGTTTTTTACTCAAACTCATGTATATATTTTGAAGTAAACAAATATAATATGTTGTACATATTTGTTTTGCATATCAAGATATCGTGCTCTTTTGAATTGTAGATAGATAAATTAATATAGTTGGTATAGCTTTTACAAACCGAGTCCTTTGTCGGGTCTCATTAGCACAAATTCTGCGGATGAGGATAAAAGACCGTGCTGCAAAAATACCACAGGACGATTCTCTCTCGTTGAATTACGTTTGCCATATGGAACCCTATGTACTTCCAGAATATATTTATCTTCCGTATACACCCTGTGTATTTCGCAAGGGAATCCATACTTCTTAATTAACGTGAACTAAAAAAAGTATGTTATTTAAAAATAATTAAACAATACCGACTAGAAGAATATAGAAGAGCGTAGAGGCAAACTGGAAAGCAAAATAAAAATCCCGCCGTCTTTTAGGATTGACTCTACATTTTTATTTTTGTTGTGTTTGTGTGTTTGTCGTCTGTGGCAGTAGGTATGGCTCTTTAACTGGTGAACCGATTTGTATGTTACACAGACATATTATTTTATAATTAGACTAGCGACCCGCCCTGGCTTCGCACGGGTGCAATGCTGATACTAAATACACTACAGAAAAACTGTGAACACGCTCTTGCCGCACCGGGCGGCCGGCCGGTACCGCCGCAAACGCTACGTCCCGCAATTTTTAAATCTGTAATATCTTCGAAAATATTCACTTAAATCATACGGTGTAAAGGGCCATATGGATCTATATTAAACGAACAATGTATTCAAGGTACTTAATTGGTTAAGGATTAATGCTGTATTGGTTAAAATCGCTTCGAAAATTAGCCATTATTTGTCGTAAAAAGTAAATGACAAAAAAAGTTATTGTGGGTTATCCATAAGAGATAGACATATACCATCGCGGACTTTTCTGTAGACCTTTTCAATGTGTAAAATACTTAGTACATTATTTTGATAAAACTCGTAGGGTTCAGCCTGCGTTTGCAATGTAAGCGGAAAAAATGTAAAAATTTACGACATCACATTAGAAACCTCAAAAATAACAGTACTTCTCCACTATTTAATGGATGTTATTATACATATAAACCTTCCTCTTGAATCACTCTATCTATTAAAAAAAACCGCATCAAAATCCGTTGCGTAGTTTTAAAGATTTGAGCGTACAAAGGGACATAGGGACATAGGGAAATAGGGACAGAGAAAGCGACTTTGTTTTATACTATGTAGTGATAATATTACTAATGAATGAATATTTTCAAATCTCTTCAACTGGAGTAGATATTATATAAATGCAAGACCACGACATATAAAAAATATTTGTGTTTGACGGTTGTTAGGCACATACCTAACATTTTAGTGGAGCGCCTGGGGGTTTTCACCTCGGATTAGAGTTATAGTGAATGAATTAATATGATCGATGTGGGATATTGTTAAATAAGCTATAAATTGCAATGTTTACCCATTTTTTTTTTGTGCACTCCATTGTTTCATTGTTTAAACAAATTATTGTGAAAAATTCATGTTTGACCATAGAGGGTGTCCCAAGAAGTAGTGATATACTGAAGCTGGGAGGTAGAGGACATAAAGGGCTATCCGAATCACCCCCATGTATATTATGCGATTTTTCGTATTTTCGGAGTTATGACGTTTTTTTCAAATTTTCACCTATCGCCGAGTACGTAGAGATTTTGATTTATGGTGACGTGAATTATGGCGGTAAATGCTTGATTTTTTTTGTGTGCTAAGCTGAAAGAAAGGCCAATTCAGTATAGTAACATTTACTATCGTTAGATCTTCGAATGGAATAAAAAAAAAGAATTTATTGCCAAGAAAGATAAAATTACCCAGTATGTTTATTTATTTATTTTATTTATTAATTCTTTATTGCTTGCTATTGAAAGTTACAATAAAACTTAACCTAGGAATACATTCAAACAATTGGCGGTCTTATCGCTATGCAGCGATTTCTTCCAGACAACCAGACGTACGGAGAGAAATTAAATTAAAGGAAAGGAGTAGGGCAGAGCAATAATATATAATATAAGTATTAACATAATATAGGTATAACACAAACACAATAATATAAAATTTACATAATAAATAAATACAATATAATACATACATTAAATACATACATATATATTTACAATCGAATGAAAATAAAAAAAATACATACATAATAGTAAACATAACGGAGTGTATAATATTAAGTACAGCAAGAAAGGTGATAATTGCGTAACATTACTTTAAAACTATTTAAGGACTGTGCATTCTTTATAGGTCCAGGTAAAGCATTCCACAATTTGATTGCCAGAACGGTAAACGAATTATCGTAGAAGCTTGTGAGATGTGGTGGCATTCGTAGTCGAAGCATTTCGGTAGACCGAACAAGTACATCGTTGTTGCCTCTAAACACAAATTTTTCTTTAAGATATCCCGGCATTTTTGGACAAAACAGAACCTGGTAAAGAAGATGCAGCACGTGTGCATCCCGGCGAAATCGGATCGGTAGCCATTTGAGTTTAGACCGAAACTCAGATACGTGGTCGTATTTCCGTAGACCAAATATGAATCGTATACAAAGATTTTGTAGACGATCAAGCTTGTTTAATTGGTCCACGGTAATATTGACAAAACTTACATCGGCGTAGTCGAGTATGGGCAAGAGAAGGGATTGTGCTAACAGAATTTTGGTTGGGAGAGGGAGGAAATTTTGTAAGCGTCGCAAAGAAGCAACTGTGGCATAAACTTTCTTACTTACCTGTTTGATGTGATGCCTCCAGGATAGAGTATTATCGAAGTATACCCCAAGGTTCCTTACAGTTTCGCTATAGGGAATTGCGATATAGTTCATAACTTCAAGGGCCCGTAAAAAATAAAATCACATAAAAAATATCCGTTTTGCTTTTTAAAAACTTACTCTATCTATGAGGTAGCTACCCTGAAAATTTCATTTTATTATTCATAAGGCTTCAATCGAAAAATTGAAATCTAAAAGTGGTAAGTGCAAAATTTTAATGCAAACAAAATAAAACCAATTACAAGGTGTTTAATTACAATAAATTTTCAAAATGACCCCCCCTGTTGCTCACTGCAAGTGCAACATCACCGGAAAAAGTTGTCTTTTAAACGTCTGAATACCCTTTTATTATTTTAATGGTTTCTTCTGCTACTCTCAATTTCCGGGTTAATTCGTCCAAATTGCGGCATTCTCTCGAGTAGACGAGGTCTTTGTAGTATCTCCATACAAAAAAATGCCGGCGTAGTCAGATTTCATACATCAACACTTCAACTTTGAATGAATCCATCATGAATTTTATAGCCGTCCAGAAAACCGATTATTATAGAGATTATATCGAGTATAACCGACTTAGAGACACTTGCAGCAAAATATCATTCGGATTATTATAATTTGCTGAAAAATTCAATTCACCTCAGTAATGTTGAAAAGAAAATTAATCTAAGTAGATGCAGCAATGGAGCAAATATACAAGTACCTACATAGAAGAGAATGATGATTGCCAATTTACCATGCAAAAGTTGAAAAACGTCATCACTACAGAGCATATCCCGGTATAAAAACTATTAAAAAACGACTAATAGAACGCTTTCACGATGATATTATCATTTCAACTAAGTATTTGATGTAGGCAACAATGTAGGTAATTGTAATATATTTAAATAAACAGATTTGGTACTAATAATTTTTTTTCTTTTCATTAGTCGTAATTAATTACCTTATTTTTTTAAATTTACTCATAGAGTACGTTTAATTTATAATTAAACCGGCCGAGAAATTCCTTTGTACATAGCAGTTGTGGCTCCGCTCTCCCCTCCACGTTTTTCTATCTGTTTGAGATCCCTACTGCTATTTTTATACACAGGTATCTTTGAAAAATATTCCTATAATATGTCTACTCGAATAAAAAAAAGAAATACTGTTTAAAGTGAAAATATATGGTCAAACATTAATTTTTCATAACATTTTTTTTTAAACAACGAAACAATGGAGTGCACAAAAAAAATTTGGGTAAACATTGCAATTTATAGTTTAAGAAACAATATCCCACATCGAACGTATTAATTCATTCACTATAACTCTAATCCGAGCTTTTACGGTTTTGTATGCTCCAGGCACTGCACTATTTTAAATATTATCGATTCGTATTGCATGTTTACTGATACAAAATAAAGTACGTAAGTAAATAGAAAACTATAAACACGATAGCATTGGAAAATACAGAAGCACATAAAATACATAGCATAAGTAACATATATTTTCACCATCTCACCGTATCCAAAGTAGCATCTTCTATAATACTCGGATCTGTGTCCCTTAGGTCGAAATCGTCAGTATTTTCTAAATGTACGTAAATAACATGAAAGGCTAGTATAATTTTTATCATAAAAAGTTTAAACAACATTTTCGTCATGTAAGAACTGTTCTCACAGAACTAATGAGTAACTAATTCATAGATTATTCGATGATAAGTAACCCTTCAATGATATCTTTGATATTTTGGATTAATTGTTATTATAAGTTTAACTAGTTAGTTGTCCTCGGTTCGCTTTGCATGGAATGTGTTGATGTAGAGACTTCACGTTGAGTGTTTTGCATTTGCCGTACTGATTATTATACTTTTTCTTATTATTGTTGAGTATACTTACAAATGCTACAACAACATTTAACCAATTTTTTTCAATAGAAGTAGGTATTTATCGTCCACACACTACCTAATTAATTATTGTTAAAGAAATACAGAAAGGACAATAAGCGCTTTCTTTAATATAATAATATTTATTTATTCTAAATAAGTAGGTAGGTACATCAAATTGCGGATCAGAGAAAAAAAGGAAACATTGTAGGTACAGTATACAAATAAGGGTAGATATTAAATGTTCTGTGATATTATTATTTTCTTTATATGTATTTTTTCCGATCGGAATTATGTGAATAAACAAAACATAATCACAGTAGTAGGTATAGATAATATCATTGTGTTGCGAAATTAGTACCTAATTAACTAAATAAATTTGAATTGATAATCGGCCTTATTCTTATCGGTAATAAAAAACGGTCAAGGCTTTTTCATCTGCATTAATAGCATAAACAGACGCTCCGATTCGGTTGGTGCCAACCATCCGACCACGACCAAATCGGAAAGTGAAGAGAGCGGTCGGTCCGACATAATTATTATTAATATTGGTTGGACGTGGTCGGATGCGCCGGCGATCCGACCAAACCAACTTTCTATCCGATCCAACCAAATTGGAACGTTTGGAAGCTTTGTTCCGACCAAATCGGCTCATTCGCATTCGCAACGCCGCCGGTGTAGGACGTCAACATGAACGCCGAGGGAGTTACGGTCACCGAACCTGACATAATAATAAAGTTACTTGAACTTTATAAAGACTTTCCCTGTTTGTGGGACTTATGTGACAAAGATTACGCTAAGAGATGCCAGAAATCAAGCGTATTTGATTATGCTAGAAGTTTAAAAAAAAATGACAGTGCGGCTACTTTAAAAACCTTGAAAAATAAGTTGGACAATATGCGTACATCCTATAACGCTATTTTAGCATTTTTCGATAATACCGGTGGCATGAGGCAAGACGTCCGTTCACTACAGACACTACTTCATACTTCATAGCAGTCAACTGACAGCTGGAAGGCCAACCGTCGGACAATCTGTAGCAATGTTGGAATGGTTGCTATGTCGGTTCCAATATGGTTGGCACCAACCGAATCGGAGCGTCTGTTGAAAACCTTAGTCTCATCCTTATAGCATCTACAGACGCTCCGATTCGGTTGGTGCCAACCATCCGACCAAGACCAAATCGGAAAGTGAAGAGAGCGGTCGGTCCGACATAATTATTATTAATATTGGTTTGACGTGGTCGGATGCGCCGGCGATACCGACCAAACCAACTTCCTATCCGATCCGACCAAATTGGAACGTTTGGAAGCTTTGTTCCGACCAAATCGGCTCATTCCATAGAGTAAATAGGTAATTGGCTCATTCGCATTCGCAACGCCGCCGGTGTAGGACGTCAACATGAACGCCGAGGGAGTTACGGTCACCGAACGTGACATAATAATAAAATTACTGGAACTATATAAAGACTTTCCATGTTTGTGGGACTTAAGTAACAAAGATTACGCAAATAGATTATTTATTTGTTATTCATTTATATGTCTTAAAACGTAAATGACAAAAAAAGTTATTGTGGGTTATCCATAAGAGATAGATATATACCATCGCGGACTTTTCTGTAGACCTTTTCAATGTTTACAATACTTAGTACATTATTTTGATAAAACTCGTAGGGTTCAGCCTGCGTTTTCAATGTAAGCGGAAAAAACGTAATTATTTACGACATCACATTAGAAACCTGAAAAATAACAGTACTTCTTCACTATTTAATGGATTTTATTATACATATAAACTTTCCTCTTGAATC
>CAJQZM010039735.1:5904-38547 GCA_907164665.1 Colias nastes
GGCACATTTATTTGAATAAGAAGCTTTTATTTCAGAACGACATAGGTGTTGTTGTTGCCAACAATTTTTTTATAACTATGTTATTACTTATTAGTAAGTACGCATACATTTGACATTTTAAATGAAATTATTAGTTTTATATTAATTTATTTATGAGTTTTTGTAGACCTCCGGAACTTCTGTGCCTTTATAATCACTACATAGTACAAAACAAAGTCGCTTTCTCTGTCCCTATGTCCCTATGTCCCTTTGTATGCTTAAATCTTTAAAACTACCATGGACAAGAAGTATGATGGAAGGATTTTGATGCGGTTTCTTTTAATAGATAGAGTGATTCAATAGGAAGGTTTTAGTATATAATTTATTAGGTTTTAGACAAAGCGGGCGAAGCCGCGGGCGGTTAGCTAGTTGAAAAATATTAAAGAAAAGCAAAGTTAATTTTTATTTACCTATTTAAGAAATAATAAGTTGTAAGTAGGTATTGTTATTTTTATAATGATATATAATTTAACCACTAAATATAGCTTTAAGGCTACACCACTAATGACCCAGAACCATGCTACTTTCAAAGTGATTAATTGGACACAATTCGTAATGTCTAAAAATTTGTATACAATTTGTAAGTATGTCATTCAAGATGGCAAACATTAAGCTTTTATTATTGCTAAAGAAACGAAATAATCAACTCAGTGATATACATTTTTAATTAATTATTTATTAAACAGAGAGCGTTTTTGTTTTCAGGCTTTTCCGGAGCACTGGTTTACTTCAAATTGTATGACATAATTATAATGAAAAAATTACCATTTCCACTAATAAATAAGAGTGCCAATCAAAATGGTTTAAGATTAAGTAATACATACATATAATGGGGCAAAAAAATTAACAACTTCACATTACGTACATTTGCCATAAAATTACCAAAAACTATTACACTTGTAATAACTAGAAATATTACGTTATTCCTGCATTCCCCACTTGCCCTACAACACTTACAAGGTATCGAAATTATCCAATTTGCGGTTAAAGCGTTCGTGTTATGAAACATCTGCGCCTGCGCACCTGCCAACTATTCAAGTGAGTAATTTTACGGTTGATATCAATGGTAGAACAGATTTGTATTATTAATAATATTTAAATATATGTTTTTGTATGCACCATATTGTTGAATGATTATAGTATTTATCCAAATTAGTTTATTACCAAATGACTAGTCTGTAATAAAAATGCAAAAATAAAATCTTTTTTTAACTCAAAGCAAGAAACTCAAACCTTGGGCTAAACTCGATGCTATCTTCTATTCTAGGTAAATCTTATAAGACTGTGGTCCTTGTTGTGTTTGGTCCATCCTTCTATATAATCCTTCCTGCAGAAGATTAACTCAAATACAATTTGATTTTTAATCAGTTTACTGCCAATGACAAACATTTAGAGAGTTAAAAAAATTATTTATAGGTATTCCACAGTATCTCTACAAATTTCAATTAATTAAACATTTATTTCAAAACATTTTTCTATCTTCCAAAACCCAATAAATAAAAGAAAAATATCATTTTCCATAATTAATTTCCTTCACACATAATAAGAATATTCCCTTAGCGCGCCACATGCGATCGCTTTAATTTCGTCTCACAGCTGTTGTTCACAAAAAGCGCTTTGCCAGCGCTTTTCGCATTTTTACACGTTTCCCTATATTTTATAATGATTTGAATTTTGAAAGGAAATAGCTCTTACGTTTGGTATAAGTATTAAGTTATATTTAATATAGTTTTCTTCAGTGGACTTCTTAAGTTTTCGAACAGTATTTATACAATTTATTTCACATATTAAAAAGTTTTAATAATAACTGTCTTTTAAAAGTTTTAGTATTCGAATGACGAATTACCTACTCAAACGAAACAAAATAATATATTCAAACACAAATATATATATTAAATACCTAGATCTGTATAATTGTAAGTCATTAATTCTTCTCATAATTAAGAAGTATATAACAACTTAAAAGTGACCTTCAACAAAGTTATGTAAATTGTAGTAATGAAGGTATAACTGTTAATATGTACCACGTGTATATTGCAAACCACAAAGCCTACGTTTGTTTAGACTATCTAGACAATGTTATTCTAGATGTACACAATACACATAATTCGATGTTACAGGTGAATTACGAAACCGGGAATTTTATATCTTGTTCATTATGGTATTTTTTATTCGTTCGAGTATAACTCAATCACTAAAGTTATGTTTAATGTCAATTAATCAAAAATAATTTACAATTCTCGCTATCTGTTACTTAATATGTTAAACAGATCTAAATAAGTATCATTTTGGCAGGTTCTATTACTTTTAGAGACAGTCTTGATGTTGGATGACATCAAGTCACTAAATAATTATTTTAAAACGTTTTTACAAAGACGCTATCTATAGTGTAATAATTATAAGTATACTTTCCAATGTGCATATACATATTAATAGAGCTGGAAAGATAGTAATGTAAACCAGGCGTTACAGTAAACGTCAAATTCAACCAGAAAATAGAAACAACAACACAAAACCGCATTTAGTTGAAACGGGAGCGAATCCGTGTGCCAGCCAAGGTCAGGCGGGGCCCAGGGAGCGATTTAACAATGCGGGTATATTTAGCCGATATATCTATGGAGATATATAAATTATTTATCTACTAAATAAGCATTTCAATTGAAAAATCAAGAAGGTAAACTAGAGGAAGTTTACTTTTTTAGACATTTAAGCAAGTACCTAGTAAATTAATGGTTATTGGTGATTACGTGGAGCAGTTAAATAGTAGCATAGAGTCTAAAACAGTTACCTCTTTATTCGTAGATATATAAAACAGTAACATCTACGAATGTAGAGGTAACTGTTTTAGATTCTACATATTTGGTTTGTAACTATAATAAAATAACTTTAGAGGGTCGCGGTCTTTTTGTCTTTGTGCCCCGCGGTTTTACCCGTAGTGCTCCGCTCCTATTGGTCTTAGCGTGATGATAATATTATATAGCCTCTATCGATAAATGGGCTATCTAACACTGAAATAATTTTTCAAATCGGACCAGTAGTTCCTGAGATTAGCACGTTCAAACAAACTCTTCAGCTTTATAACATTAGTACCTATAGATTACAGTCTGACTGGCTGGCTCTGGCTCTCATACGTTTAAAATTATAAAATTTATTTTATTGGAATCGGTTAATAGATACACTATCATTAGAGGTACATAAAATACATTTTAACAGAAAAAAAAATCATGTGTAATATAATTAATTTGACTTTTATTAGTGTATGTACGTGTTTATCATAAACCACAGCATACAAATTTATATCAAGAAGACTAATTCAACATTTCACATAATAAAGCAACTTTCTCTAATCAACAGTAATTGTCCAATTATCATACAATTTAACGATCAAATAAGAATACATTAATTAAGTAATTATAATTGTGAAATATGGATATTATTAAAGTAACTTCATTCCAATTTATGATAATTTCATTATGTATGTAGATGTAATTAAGATATTACTTGTGTGACTCGTGGTTTAGTGGTTAGTATATTGGGTTACGGGTTCAATTATTAACACGCTTTTATTAGCTTCACCTGTATTTTTGTATGTAACTATAACTTCCTAGTTCTTTGGACTCGACTTTGATCTACTTTAAACGGACAGATTTAATTCAAAATTTGTACACTTATTAAGGATCTGCGACAATGCAATAATTACAAGTTATATTTATTCCCTATTTTTAAACTATTCCTCACTATATTTTTTTTTTATTGAAGTGAAACTTCTTTATCGGGGTTGGAAAAAAATTTAGTGTAACATTTTTTCGTTACGCGTGACATTTTTCCGTTACGTGCCATCTTTTTCCCCTACCACGCGTGATTCGACGTATTTCTGTAAAGTTGCATATAGTAAATTATTTTTTTAAAATAAGGTCAATTTTTTTTATATTCCTCACTAGCTAATGCCCGCGACTTCGTTCGTGCGGACTTTATGTAGATATATCTGTTACCACTCTTGAAATTTTGGTTGTAGACAACAACCAAGAGTCCTTATAATTATCACAATCATATTTTAAATTTTAATTAAACCACCATGAAATAAAATTAACCGAGAATAATCTAAATGACAGTCAAACTATAACAGTGTAACTATCACACTTTTATTGTACCAGAATTCTGCTTTAATATAATAATCTAAAAAACGTTAAATTTTTGATTCCTCACTCCAGGGAACCAAGTACCGACCTCCCACGGAAGGTTGGTATCAAGCTGTTTAAATACTGCCTCAAAACCTTTCCAAATACACCACAATAAACGGAATTAAAATCTATATTCATAACTACTGATTTTATTGCAGTTTGTTTATTACGCAGTGTCTTTTCTCATACGTATATGACTGTTAACACGTATTGCTTAAAAAAACAAACACAAACATAAAAAAATGAAACGATTAACCCACACACACATAACCAAACGTCAAACAATCCCTCAATCTAAAAAAGCGTACCTCGAAGACGGATAACCGTCATAATTCGAATTTGGAACGCCGATAAAAACAAAATGGCTGCCCCCCGCGCGACATTTATTAACCCGGACCCGTAATCCGTTTGTCCGCCGTGATAAATACTTGCGTGCCCTTGTAGGATAAGAGGCGGCTGACTTTTTTGTGTTTACTCGTATTTTATTGAAGGCCCTAGCTAAATATTAAAGAACACTGGGATGTTTGCAATTTATGTTAAGGAATGGACAGATACTAGTAATTGGCTTAAAAGTAGAATAATAATAGTGAAATACAACAAAATAAAGATTTTTCTAACATCTGTTCCGACGTGGATAACTTTTTTTTATTGTCGATAGGGAAGCGCTTGACCATAATCTTACATAACATTTTCAAATAACTAATAAGAGACTATCATAAAAATTAAAAAAAAATCAGACAATTACACATAGGAATAGCAAATATGCACTGATTGATACAAAAATTATAAGCTAACATTTCTACTTTACCAGCCGAATAAAAGCAGATCATTTAAAATAAATCCCCGCCGTCTCTCAGCCTACACACCCTTACTGAGTCACAATATCATTTTAAATAATTCGCGGCAGGCGTCCGCCATGATTTATGTGTGTAATACGTGACGTCACGATCCATTCCGTTTTATCTAGATCTTCTAACGAGATGGAATTTTGAACTGTAATTAATAATATTTAAGAGTGATGCAGTGAATAGGGTTAAATATGTTGTTAATTGGAAGGTTTATTTATTAAAATAACTATTTACGATTACCCCGTGGATTATTAAATATTTTAAAGACAAAACTATTACACTGAAAGTATGGACCAAATTTCACATTTAATTTCGTTTATGTGGTAGCATTTATATTAAAATTAGGAGTACATTATTGTTAGACATAACTTTTGATTTAAAATTTTTGTGGATGAATAGCTGTTATCAATGTAGTTGTCTTTATTTCATGTCTGAACATGCTTAGCTGTCGAATACTATAAAAAGCCGCTTTCCTTTGACTCGTGGTGCATTCGTACGAATCGTGCCTAGGGGCTCGGACGTTGATTATACGACGTTCGACCCAACTACCCTCACTTTGTTAATAGTGGTTGACTTGCTGCGATTTGTTATCAACTACCTACATCAATTAGGTAGCTGTGTAGAATCGCAGTACATTCTTATTACATTCAAACTAATATTTAACCCGGCCTCGCGTGTTATTTCTTACATTATAATATTCATTATTCATATAATCGTGTTTAAAAAAAACATTGTTATCCAAACTCTTTTTTATATTATGACCTTTGAACTTTAATCACATTGATGTGGTTGTCAATTTGAATCTACATTTATATTAACATGTTTAGAACTAAAATAGGTACTTACTTCGTAACTGGTACCATGAGGTTACACTGACCTCAGAATAGTCTAGCCAATGAAATTATAGGGTGATTGGATAATTGTTAAATATCCTATCAGTTTTTATGAATATTACAAAATTTTATTCGTGGGCTGTATTGGCCCCATGATAGTTACCATACCACGTACGATATGTTAGGTTTAAATTAGATGAATATTGAAGGCTAGCCTAGCCTATTTGTATTAGTTATTTTATATATATTTAGAGATATACTAAAACATGTAAGAAACAGTACAATTTGATAAAATATTCAAAAAAATCTAAAATTATAAAGAAACCAATTCATTTGGAGATCTGACAATTTTCAGAAATAACATCTCATTTCTACAAAACACATTTAACTACCATTTTTATAGACAACACTATCTATAGACACGCTCGAATTGATTCATCCATTTTGACTCTCACCTTTAACCCTTGGCATGCCTGGTAGGGTCTGTCAGACCCACACCAACGCGCGAACCGTTGTAGTTCGTTTAAATTTGAATTTCGCGCCTCACCGTTTTTAGTAGCTGGCCGTTACTAACCGCGGAATGCCCTCCGCCCGCTTCCTCAGCCCGAGGCGAGCTACGAGCGTAAAAGGACGTGCTTAAAGTGCGTGCGGGTCCCACAGACCCCACCAGGCATACGGCGTGACTTTATTTTGTAAGTATTTATTTTTCTTTTTTCTTATAAATATTGGAATTTGGCGTTAAATAATATTAGTTTGTACATTACATTATCCTATTTTATTGTTTTTTTCAGTTTAATCATGAATAAACAACTAACAGACGAGGATATAGCTAGTTTATTATTCTAAGAGTTGGATGAGGAAGACTTATTTGCATTTGATTGAGGAGGAAGAAAATGATGCAGGCTCCACCTCTTCGGATACTGACATGGAGGTGCCTCTGTCCATCCATTAGTACATTTGTGAGACATGTAGTTGTCACATTTGTCTTGACCACTCGATTTTTCAATGCGCAAAGTGTTACCAAACCAAAGCTTTACAAAGTGTAAATGCAAGTGATGAAGACTAATTATTTTGTTATTTAGATTAAGTATATGATAGTGCCTTACACTGGATTAAAGTCTGATTATGATCTCATTACTTTTGATACTAATTATATGTTAACAAAGTTATAGTCACGAAATGTTGCTTAAGAATGTGAGTTAAGGTAGCATTCGGATCTGGGCGGTCGCGACCTGGCAGCCGCGGCCCTGCAGCCGGGAACATTGTCGCTGCTGTGCGGCGCTGCCAGAAGCTTACGGATAACAGCGTCCGCGACCCGGGCAGCGACTGCCAAGCGCAGTAGTCAAACAGCACTCAGTCAAAATAATAGTCAAATATACGAAAGCGAGAACTCGTGAAGAGACTGATAGAGGACGAAGAAGAGGATGATCAAATAATGTTGGTCTTACTATCATCAAAGAGGAATAAAATCGATTCATTATATCATAACATTATCCTTATAGGTTTTGAGTCGAGGATCGTAAAGTGGTAGATTTTTAGCAATTCATTCAACTAAAAACTCGTCGTTTTCATCGGTAAACGTTGCCATATTGTGACTCTTCGCGTACGAGCAGCGCGACCGTACTGCTTCCGGAGCGGCCCGGCGGCGCTGCCAAAGTCGCGAGCAGGCCACGCCCCTCGGCCGCGCGGCTCGGTCGCTTGCGTCGGTAACTATCGCATACAATTCCCTACGAAGCGGTGCGGCGCGACCACGGTCGCGGCTGCGGGGCAGCGGCTGCCGGGTCGCGACCGCCCAGATCCGAATGCTACCTTTAAAGTTTAATTTCAAATATTTTAATAAAGTTGATTAATTTCTAATGTGATTTTTTTTACTATCTCTTTTTTTCCCTTTAAGCATGCGTCTTGAATCATTAAATCACCTTACATAATAAAATTTATAGAAAAAAATACCATTTTGAAATCGGGGTCTGAGAGACCCACCAGGCATAGAGTGTAACTTATGCCCACCAGGCATGCCAAGGGTTAAAAACATAACACACCTTTGTGTTAAAAGAAACCACCTGCATGTCAATTATGAAATTACGACCCGTTCATTTCGAAATAAATCCGATTCATTATTACAAGCTCTTATTACATTTAAATTAAATTTACAATTCCATCGATTATCAGACTCATTTCTCCATTACCGAGGGGTTGGAATAATTGAATGAATTTTTAAAGAGAAACATTGGCTTTTTGTTGATGCTAGGTTATGAGATATGAATTTTATATTCAACTAGCTTTCAGCCCGCGGATTCGCCCGCTTTGTCTATCTATTAAAAAAACCGCATCAAAATCCGTTGCGTAGTTTTAAAGATTTAAGCATACATAGATAGGGACATAGGGACAGAAAAAGCGACTTTGTTTTATACTATGTAGTGATTATTGAAAACTTTATTTTTTTTAAGATTCATTCCTTAAAACCTAGTCAGTATTCAATAGTTCTTTGCTTGTTCTTTGCATGTTAATTAATAAGTCAATTAAAAGTTCAAAATTTTCACTTATTAACTAAAATGATAATATATGTAATATGAAGGTACTTCATTGATGTTTAGCTGGATGTTACTGAAGAACTAAACTAACTTATTAAATTTGGTATTGACTATTGTTATAGCATATAAGTAAGATAGAGAAATACTAGCTTGTGTCCGTGGTTATGTCCGCTGGTGAAACCACACATCTATAAAATATGAACATTAATTATTACAAGTATTGACACATTCTTTCATCCTCAAACAATTATCGACCATATAATTAACGTTGTAAAGGTCAAATTAGTACAATAAAAATTAAATTTTAAACTCAGTCATATAAAATAGTAAGAGAATTTCCCGGGATCACGTAAGAAATAAAATATTGCTCGCACGATATCTTGAGTTCTCTCTTTGTCCTATTTTACTATCTCTATAATTTAAGGCCGCAATTTGTATGGATATGAAAAGCTTTTTAAAATAAAAGACTGTGATAAAACCTTTCAATCAAATGGAGTAAATAATGTTAAAATCTTTATTAACACGTAATAATTTATTAAAACATAAAAGTCCAAAATTTCGGTATTAAATTATTTGTTTATATTTCCAATGTGTTAAATATCTCTCTAAAAAGCTTAATTTATGAATAATTTTATGTCTTATAATCAGAAGGATGTTTTTAAGAATATCTGTCTTTGTGTAGGTGTTGTATATTATGTGATATTATAAGTTGCTCGGTCAGTTTCAAAAATAAAGTTTATATTTTAATTTCTATTTTATTACCATATTTTGAAGCAATTTTGTTCAGTTCACATTTCACTGTTCTTAATAAAAAAGCAATCTCGCTAAAAATCTCACCACAAATAACTACTTAATTCCCGCGCAAAAACGAAAATAAAAATAAAGCGGCATGCACACGTACATGAAGCATGGCGGCTGAAGCTTGCACTTGAAGTGTAGCGTGAGCACCGCACTGTGTAGGGAATCTATTCTGAGATCGTGTAAAGATATGGACTGAAGATGGTGAAACGTTAAAGGGTATAGACCGGCCATTTTTTAGCAACACAAACTCAAATAAGAATGTTTCTTCAAATAACAAAAAAATAATCTGTGCGATACTTATAGCCCTCTACATTTGAGCTATGTATCCAGCTCTATAATACTCTATAGGCTCTCGTTTTTATCATACAATATTTTCCAGTAGGTTGAAGCGAGAATATCGAAGATATAGAAGCTTGAAGGTAATTAATAATATTTTTAAATAATATGTAATCTTTTAAGAAATATCGTTCCTATGTTCTAATAATTATGCACATGAATAATCAACTTTAGGTTTAAGAAGACTTTAAGCTATAAAATATTTTCTTTAATATCCAAAAACTATAAATAGTCCATGAAAATGTCAAAAGATTAAATTAAAGCGTGTCTACACATTCCTAGCTCTACAAATATAGCCTAGTTGCACCAGGCAGGGACGAGTCGGGTACGTGAGCGAAATATCGATTTCGATTATTTATCCGACTCCGATTATCGGATGTGTTTCTAGTGGGTGTTCGCGATTCAACTCGCTCGTGTATTCGATATGCAAATAATCGATTTTATGACTCGTTCGATGTTGTTTTTATAAGCATGTAATGTTTCAAGTGTGGATTATGGCTTGATACTGTTGTTTTGTGTCGATTCTGTTCGTGTGGATGGAATTTTATATCATAATCAGACTACATCTGACGTATAGGTTGTAGTTTAGATTAAGAAAAGTACATTTATTGATTGCTATACAAACTTATCTATACTAACTACTTACTAATATTACAAAGCTGAAGAGTTTGTTTGTTTGTTTGTTTGAACGTGCTAATCTCAGGAACTACTGGTCCGATTTGAAAAATTCTTTCGGTTTTAGATAGCCCATTTATCGAGGTAGGCTATATAATTATCATCTCACTAAGACCAACAGGAGCGGAGCACTGCGGGTGAAACCGCGGAGCGCAGTTAGTGTTTTATATTGTTTCTTCTTATTAATTCCTTGGTCAAATACTGACACGTTTATTTTTATGTTGTATATTTCGCAACATGTGAGGGCTTTTAAGCATTTGTTTAAGATGCTCAATGAGGCAAACACTTTTACTCATGTTTTTATTATTATAACAATAGGCTTATTCCACTTTAGTAGTAACTTAATCTACCTCTATGCTTTAGTTCAGGAAAAAAGCCTACTACACTGATGTCAAACTCAAACTCAAACTTAAACATTCATTAAATGAATGATAATAATTCATTAATTGAATAAATTTTATTCAATTAGACTACATACTATTTAGTAGCACTTTCGAATCGTCATTACATAAGTATTTTTAACATTTACCACCGATTCGGAAAGCAGTATCTATGGAGAAGAATCGGCAAGAAACTCCATTCTTGACATAAATAATTATGTATATAAACATCAAATAATTATATACTTCACTACACCTTGATTATACTATTTATCCTCATTCAAAGTTGCACCGCCACAAATCATTTCAAAATAGAGCCATAAACCAAATAGGCACAATAAATACTTTTTAGAAAGACCTTTATTCGGGGCAATATCAACCCCGAAAAAAAAACTTTTATTAACCGCGCACAACTTTATTACGAGCTAGTCAAACAGAACAAAATAAAATTATAAATCAAACTAACAATGGCTGAGGAAATAAATTCGGAATGCAAACAAAAAAATCCCGTTCAAACCGGTTTGAGCCCTGTATTGAGATATCAAATAAAAAATCAGTGGTTGAAAACGGCTAACAAGGCTCCTTCCACAATGCTCCTTGATTTAACTCAAGTATTCCGTGCTGTTATTTATACGTCCCTTTACGTGAATCCAAAGCAAAAGATCCTATGTAATAAATCGCACAATGTAAAACGGACCTTATCACTAATGAATAGAGTTCAGTTTAGCTTGTCATTGTATAGGATATAAGTGAATCAATGTGGGGTACAGAAATTTAGCATTTTATTAAGAATTGTGCCCCTCTGTGGTTTGATTGAAAATGTGTTCCCAGTCTGCCGTACGTAATATGCGGTCCGATTGGAACAGCAACTAAAGCGATTTACGTTTTGAATTCTAGAAACGTCTGAAGTATTAATTAATAAACTGTAGCATCATCAATTTGTGAGAAATTGAATTCGATTGTATGTATGTTTGTCGATCAGTTATGATTGAGTTTGATTTGAAGTTTAATTAGGTTTTGGTTTGATTAAAAGACATTTAGGTTTCTTGCAAAATAGAAAATATATATAGACTATACTAATATTATAAAGCTGAAGAATTTCTTTGTTTGTTTGAACGCGCTATCTCTATATCTCAGGAATTACTGGGCTGATCCTTTCGGTGTTGGATAGCCCATTTATCGAGGATGGCTATATAATTATACATCATCACTGTAAGACCAACAGAAGCGGAGCTACGCAGCTGAAACCGCGGAGCGCAGCTAGTCATTTATATATGACTAGATCACTGCCCGCGTCTTCGCCCGATTAATCAAAATATCGTTCTCTACCTCCCTAACTGAGGTGAAAGATTGACAAACATACAAACTTTTAATTATTTTCACATGTATAATATTTCTAGTACCTATCTAAGGTTTTATTTAATTCGTTCAGTATAATGATGAAATAATAAAAATTGTCAACATGTGATCTAATTTCACAAAAAACATTGTTCCCATAAAGAAACGATTTTACAACATTTTTATATTCCAAATGTCTTGAAGCAACAGTTTTCAATCTCGCATTCAACGAAATGAAGATCTCTAAATCATAGCGAGGAAATACAAACAAAAAAGTTAGTTAAGCAAAGGCTATTGAGCAAAGTATAAACGACCGAGTTTAAGAAAAGGGAAGTTCAAAAATAATAACGCAAATATTATTTACATATTTTTTTAATTTTAATTTTTTGATAACTTATAAAAGACATTTAAAGATATAAGAAATACCAGAATCATACCAGAATATAAGAAAAACGCTAGAATGGGTAAGGTACATAATATTTCCTTAATTTATTTAATCAAAGAAAAACCTTATAGGTAAATACTTGTTAGTCGTCAGCTTATGTTTGAAGGAAGTATTGTGTTCGAATCAAATTATAAACTACTACTTTCTGTCTCTTTTATGTTTCACTTATCATTTCTGGTAATATAATCCAAAAACAACGGGGTTTGGGTAAAGTTGGCGTCGTGATGAACTTTCGCGGCAAGTGTTGAAACTTGGATATTTTAAAAGAACAATATATTGTAAGCAAAAGTTATTATGGACTCAAATCTCGAAACGTATTAGGAACAGAGATATTTGGTTTTGTATTATTTATTTACCTAGAATTTAAATGATTTATATTATAAGATTTTTCTAACAAGTTACATCACTGGCCGCGAAATGTCCTCATGACGCCACTAGCCCATACAAAAGTACCCAAACCCCTTTTATCACAATTTTGTTTTAAAGATGACAAACGACTACTAATGCAACGCCGTAATATGAAGCTAGTTTATAAACAAACTTCATTACCAATTTACATTCCCCATACAAGCCTTACGCTTTCAACATAGCTTATACCCATCTTCTTTGAAATTCCCTTCAGCGAGTAACTTAACAAGAAAGCTGTATAAACAAAGAAAAAGCACAGTTTTCATTGATTGTAAATCACTCCATTTAATTGCGTAGTTGCAAGGCGCAAACTTTTCTGTTAGTAAAGCTGCATTACGTTTACAAGCGAGCGATTTTCATTCATATTCTGCTTAACTGGTGTTAGTTCTAAGGACCTGAATAAATATGTTCTTTTTTATACAAATTGTAATTAAAATCTTAAATCTATACTAATATTATAAAGCTGAAGAGTTTGTTTGTTTGAACGCGCTAATCACAGGAAATACTGGTCCGATTTTAAAAATTATTTCTGTGTTAGATAGCGAATTTATCGAGGAAGGCTATAGGCCATAATAATATTATATCATCAAGCTAAGACCAACAAGAGCAAAGCAATGCGAGTGAAACCGCGGGGTACGGCTACTTAATAATAAAATTAAAGTAGCTCTATAATTGTGTTTGAATCTATGTTTACCTCGGTTACTGCAAAATTTCTGGGGTTCATATAATCGCATTATTTTATTACAATTTACTGATTACAACTGATTATTATATTACACTACAATTATTTTAAAAAAATGTGTGCGTGTACTAGTGTACACACGTAAGAAGTGAAACTTCTTTATGGCCTTATTTTTAAAAAAATAATTTATTATATGCAACTTTACAGAAATACGTCGAATCACGCGTGGTAGGGATAAGAAAAAGATGGCGCGTAACGGAAAAATGTCACGCGTAACGAAAAAATATTACACTAAATTTTTTTCCAACCCCGATAAAGAAGTTTCACTTCAATAAATCGCTTCATGTAATGTTTTCATACATTAATACACTTACAGGTATTTAAAGGAATTTGTTTAAGTACATTTTAATTCTTATGGTTGACGTACTTATACTGGTTCCTTTATTAACTTGGGTATTTATTTATTACCTAATAAATTAAAAACCAGGATAAAATATAAACAACAATGTGTACGGATTGTTTTAAGTGATGATTCCTTAGGGCTTAGGGTATAAAAATATATTTTCTATATTATTCCACCAAATAATAAATATAAATATATTTCATTATATTTATTTGTGAAATTCCCCATGGATGTAATTAAAAATGTGTTATCATTATGACGTATAAAAAAAATATTTTGTATTAGTAAAATATGAAATTGTGTTTTGTTACAAAATCGCTTGCTTAAGTCAGTATGTTCAGAGCTTTAGTTGCACGAAGAAAACTTGCAGTTGAACGCTGTTTCTTTACATAAAAAATAACTTTTGTTATTAACTTTACTTATTGAGTTGCGAGATTATTACAATTTTTTAAATGAAAGATAAAATATTCTCTTTAAATGTATTTATGTAGTTTATTTTCCTTTTAGATTCTTAGACGCTCGGAGTGCAAGCTGCAACCTCTGTCACTTAGAGTACATATACAGTAGTATAAATACTCTAAGCTCTGTCATAATACTCTGAGTTACATAGTTAACCAATAGTTAATAGACGGATTCGACTGCATGGCCTTCAAATTTTTTTTTAATTAAATAAAATATTTATTATTAATATCTCAAAGACTGGTACATTCATATCATAATATGTGTTTTTATTACACCTTGAATGCTTATGGGCAGCAGGCATGGCATGCTATGGCATCATTTTCCATCAGGTGACGTTTATAAGAGATAAGATAAAAATAAATAAATTATGCACAATAAAATGTTAAATTAATAAATAATACCACTACACCAATCAGATCAAAATAAAGGCAGTTATTTTAGACCAAAAAGTATTAAATTTCGCACGTATTGTGTTTGTACATAATATTATCTGTACTAAAATTTACTTTTATCAAAAAAAAAAAAAACACCAATTCATCGTAAAATGATAATCTCGTTTCACATGAATATTTACATCCGTTGAAAATGTAATAAACTAAAAGGACGTTAACAATTCACAAAGCACTAACTACTAGTATAAGCTTTCAAATTATGAACCGATTCGGCGTCCATTGAGTCGGCTGAACCGTAAAATTGAATTACTTGAAACCGTATAAAATGCCGCAACTAACAATCCTTTCTATTATTATTGAAATAAAAATCAAAATTGAATTGATGTTATTCTGTGTGTGAAATTGATAACCTAATTTTTTTGGACAAATGGAATGGAGTCGCCGTTAATTTTTTTTTTCAGTATCGGCCATTATGTCGTTGTTTTGATAATCACGAATAAAATAATTATAATATACTATAAAGTACATTATTGAATATAAAATGGAGTCACTATTCTTACTTTTTAATGCCTTATACCTTCATGAATTATACTTACAAACTTACCTATAACTCGTATAAATTCAAATCGAAGAAATTCAGTGAAACTTGTATTTCTCCGCATTCTAGTAGAAATACTACCTACTACTAATTACAATCATTGAACCATAAAATACTAACTACTTTGACTACCCAAATTACGTCTATACTGAAAAGTTAATACATTTTAAACATGGCCTCTGGTAGGAGCGTAAAAACACGAAAGGCCTTTGTAAGAATCTTTTTTGCTGCACTCAATAGTTTGTATAATATAAGAGTTAGAATATTTTGTGTAGACTGTAGCCGCTACGAAGTGTGCTGTACTCTGCCTGGCTGGTTTGTTCTGCTTGGTACCAATGTTTTGGACAACGGCATCTACCCTGGAAATGTAAAATGAAATAATTACCATTAAAACAATTAAAACAGCTAGTTAATAACAAAATTAAAGTAGCTTTATTATTGTGTTATAAAATGTTTAATAAATAAATTATACCACTACACATGAAATAAATACCATTTAGGGCCGATTTTTCAATCCATGGTTAAAACTTATCCACCCAATAAAGTAGGTATTGTAATATCGTGTACGATAATATTAAAATGTCACCCGTAAACTGTCAAATACGGCCAAAGAATACATTTTTGAAATGGTAGTTTAATACGTTATTCGACGAATAAGTATTAACCAATAATACGGGTTTCAGTTAAAAATTTCCTGGCATTAACACTTCATATGGAAGTTAGACTTATCAAAGATTTTTTTCTATTTTGAGGAAATTCTTAACTACATTTTAGTTATCTAAGTTAATCCTTAGAAATAAATGGTGAGTACATTTCATTATTATCATGTTCTCCGTTTTAAAATCTCTTTTAAAAATACATTACAATAGACACAAAAGCCCCCACCATGTGCTACAGAAATTTCCCAAAAACCACGGAGCCAACATATTTCGAGAGCCAAGCGCACACCACCCTAGAATCTTGGAACGGCAAGCTTTTAAATATTTTCTCGCGTTGATTTATTGTTCGCCTTATAAAAGCCTCCCGCAGGGCCGTAGCCTTCTAGCGAACGCTTTTCGGCATTTTTTGCTTTAATAAAACGTCTACAGTGTTGCTACACGAGAATTTTAATTTCCCCCACTCGCATATTCTGGGCAGGTTTATGGCGGATCGGTCACTGTGAAATTAGGTATTAAAAATGTTAGACTCTCCTTTAATGTGGCTTGTCTAGATGTTTTAGGACAGACATTTAATTAAAATTTCGTTGTCATATCATTCAGCAACAACTAACAGGTAGGTACAACCACATCTAAGCATTACTTTTCATATAATATTATGGTAAAAATTTTGATTGAATATCACAAAATTCTAATTGGAAACGATAATGATTTTGAGCTATTACCAGATAAAGAAAGCAAATAGGTACACGGTCTATTGATGGGTTATCGCAATGTAATATTTTCTCTCCTTCAAAGGCCACATACTTTTAGAAGTAGTATTTGTACATGTCAAAGTAACAACGAAACATTATTCAATCATCATTTGACATAAATTACTACCTAATGGCTATGTATTTACAGTATGCAAGTATGCAATTTAAAACAAGTATCTGCTACAATAAAACTGTCTCCGAAACAACAAATTACGCGTATTTGGGAGTATTTATCACGGCAAGGGGTTGACTATTCGGAGCTAATGCTATTTTAAGCTAGTAACGTATCTGCTTTTAATTTTACTAGGTGCAAGATTTAGTTTAAAATTACCCTATTACCGAATTGAGTAAAGATTAAGTTCGTGTATTTATGAATATTACAATTAAAAACGATTCAGTATCTATTATTATCTATACTAATACATTTTATAAAGCTGAATAGTTTGTTTGTTTGTTTGAACGCGCTAATCTCAGGATCTACTGATCTGATTTGAAATTTTTTTTCAGTGTTAGATAGCCCATTTATTGAGGAAAGCTATAGGCTATATATCATCACGCTAAGCAATGCGGGTGAAACCGCGGGACACAGCTAGTTTATTGATATGCTGCTATACTTTTTTCAGACTCAAATTGAAACATTTATTCATTCAACTACACTTCCTTCAGAAGCGTTGTTGAATTGTTATTTTTTTTTAATTTTTTAAATACATAATTAAAAATATACTACCGTTTCGGAAAGCTGTTTCTACAGAAAAGAGTCGACATGAAACTCTACTTACTCTTTTAAAATCATATCAACTTAACATTTAATTCTTCATAGTATATCACAATAATTTTGTCAACCTTCAATCATCAATGAAATTCGCATCGATTCTTCAGTATCACGTTTACTCACAATTAGGGTTGTCACAAACCACAAAAAATAAAGAAACACATCCTTGTTAACACCCAAGGTACACCCCTCACTTAAACTCGGTCGGAAATACCAGACGGTACCTCGTCCATTTTTAATGGACCCTGTAAACACTGGCTGTATATTTAATGCACCCTTAACGACGCTGCTTTATATTTATGAAGCTATGGTTCACGTTTGAATTTAATTAAAGTTTTTTGTATGAAAAATGACACTGTTGATTTGTTTTATAAAATTACGTAATAATGGAAAAGATAAAAAAATATAGTTAATATAGTAACTTATATTATAGGCTTAAAAAGCTAAGACAACGATAGTAATTAGTAATTGTAGCAATACATAATTAAATACTAACTAATATAATATTTTGTAATATTTTCATCAAACTCAAACTCAAACATTTATTTATTCAAGGAGACTTCTTCTAGAAGCACTTTTGAAACGTCATTACATATTTTTAAAATTTACCACCGATTCGGAAAGCAGTATCTACGGAGAAGAAACTCCATATAGTTGCTCTTTTAAATCATCATCACCACTTTAGTCTGCCTAGTGCCTTTGTTTTAGTTGATTTTAGTTGAACTACTACATCAGTTCAAATATTCACTTAATCTTATAAAAAAGCTCAAAAAATGAAACAAAACAAACATCCAAAACAGCTTTAAATATAATTTCTAATAACCCATACTACAAATTCAAGATAATCAACAACAGGGCATTAGGAGCTTCCATTGCATAATATCTACAAATAGCTGTAGGCAAATAAATATAAATAGGATATACGAGCTGAACCTTAGATGACGTGCTTAGCTCAGTCGTATGCTGCAGGCGATTTAGTGATAAGCTAGGCTAAGAGCCAGGGGAAAATCTTATCATATTACAATGTCATGGATTTCGTATGATATTGTTATAAGTTAATATGTTACTTTCTTGTTTGTGAATTCGTCTATTTACAGGTGATTTTGTAATAAGCTAGGCTAAGAGCCACGGGTGAAAATTATCATATAAAATATGTCGCGGAAATTTATAATATTGACAAGTTACTAAAAAAATGGCGAAGTAAATTTATTTTTATTTACCGCTATTTTATGTTTGTAAATTAATATATATTTAATTCAATTTAAAAGCTAAAGCCTGAAGGTATGATTGCAAAATATTGCAATGAAGACAATTTATTGTAAAGCCAAAAAGATGGCTAATGAAATTGAAGAAAACTATATTACCAAACGTATCCATTTCAGCATGTATTCCAAACAGAAACTCCGCCATTTATAATTAATTATGTTCACATTTAATCCCGTGAGTTGTGTCACTAGTAAACATATCATAGTTTTAAATTGTTAGTAACGAACTTCTAATTGATAAATCTATACTTACATTGCTTTATCTTACAAAAAGTCACAGCCTAATCCTATACTTCAAGGCAATCCAGACCACGCGAAGAAACTAGTCTAAAAATAATTCATCTCCTACCACGGCACCTAATCTTAACGTCACGATACGCGACTCGTATCCATCCATTACGGTTGACATCCCCCTTCTAAGATGAAATATTATTTATTTATTTACTCTTGTACTATTTCAATACTACGTAATATTGTTATGGAGTAATTCTGTTATCCGACTTCCTGAAAAGAGGGCAATTTTTTGTGATTACTACAGGTACAGGTAGGCTATAGTATAGATATGGGTTCAATATGTACTGTAAAATACTGAGACATTATATTTTATGAACATATATCTACATATAGAAACGTATTAATTATCTTGTGTCTAAAGTGTCCAAACTTTGTTAAGCTTAAAACATTTATAAATTTTCGATAATTATATCGATATTTAGTATTAACTAAACAATATTCTTCTTATAAAGCACTCATAGTTTAAATGCTTGAAAGCCACGATTGATTTCTATAAACATTAACTCTAATAGGAATAACCATTTAAATAAACTTCTTTTTAATCCTTAATTTTTTCAGTCTTGAAGAGTCACTAAAACTAAAACATCAGCATACGTTTAGCAAATCGGTCGCTTTGATGTCAAGTTAAAAATATAGTGTAATTACAGATATATTTATCTGTCCCCCGGGATAGCGGGACAAGCTCCGCGGGGACCGACGTATCAAGGAAACGTTACTTACAATTGTATGCTAAACTCGATTTAGTGTAAACTATTTAAATGTTTATTTATGAAGATTGAGATAAATTCTAAGGTATTATAATAAATAATTATAAAAGTTATTTTATGCAAGGTTTTAGTTTATTAAATTAATAAAGTAAATTTTCGGTATTTTACTTTTTTAACAATTAGGAATGGCATATTATAACTTGCCATATATTATTTCAAAAGGTGCAGATTTTTGTTAACTATGTTGTAAGTAATTAATTTGTTTCCACTAAAACATAATATTTAATTGAATTGTTGAACTATTAATTGATTTAGTAGGTAATTCTCTAACCATCCATCACTCAGGACAGACAGAAATTATTTTAGTATATATACTTCTACATTTACGAGAGTCTAGACCCAGGTGGTTATTTGAAGGATTACAATAGAAAATCGTTTGATATTTATCAATAAGCAAAAGCATTGCCCGGAAAAATAACATAAAAATAAACTTATTGCTCTACAATTTTCTTACTCTTTCAATCATTTCGTCGGGATTGGACTATGGATTGGACTCATTAACCTATGAATATATGGCTATATAGCGCTGAATCTTCATTACCTATATATGTATTTCACAATAAGTTTCATCTGGATACATACAAACAATGCCATCAGCATCACCACATAGTAAAAAAACAAATTACCTTTTCGCTATCTATCCCTATGTATATCTTTAAAACTACGCAACAGATTTTAATGCGTTTTAATTCAATAGATAGAGCGGTTCCAGGTGAAGGTTTTACTATATTTGTTAAATTTTAGATAACGCGGAAAGCAGGAGTAAAGCTAGTAGGTACTAATATACTACATAGTATAAAACAAAGTCGCATTCTCTGTCCCTATGTCCCTTTGGATGCTTAAATCTTTAAATCTACGCAACGGATTTTGATGCGGTTTTTTTTTAATAGATAGAGTGATTCAAGAGGAAGGTTTTAGTATATAATTTATTAGGTTTTTAAACATAGCGGGCGAAGCCGCGGGCGGTAAGCTAGTAAAGTATAATTTCTTAAGTTTAAGACAAAGCGGGAAAAGCTTTGGATGGAAAGCTAGTACTAATATAAAGGTCCTAATGTAAGGTATATTTGAACATCTACTATATTTAAATCCAACCATTAAGATACTAGCTGCACGGTAACTAATGCTATGTTCCAAGGGCTCATCTCGATTGATGGTTGGCAATCGAAGTAAAGAATACGAAATGGTGGGAACGAATTGCACTCATTTGTTAAAGAATTTAACTGTAGATTTCCTTGAGACGGACGCTAACTGCGTTTTAGATAAGCTGTTTCATTGCACTAGGCTTAGAAATTCGTTTTATTAAGAAAGATAGATTTTTGTCAATTTATTTGGATTCAAAATCCAATGTATGATATTTTTAACTGTAGTTTTTAGGTTAAGTGAAGTCCCATTTCCCATAGTGGGGTAAGGGGCAGATGCATTTTTTATACATCTGTTTCACTGATCGATTTTCTTTTGGGAAAAGTAGGTGATCAGCCTTCTGTGTCCTACCAGATCGAGACATTTTTTTCTTTGTCTCCACCGGGAATCGAACCCAGGACCACTCGGTGCTACGCTCACGCGTCAACCACTGTACCAAGGAGGCGGTCAGTTTACAGGTTAGGAGAGTTTTATTAGTTATTTTGTAATTGATTCACGAATTACTTATAATGCTATCGTGAGAGACATAAGGTAAGTACATTTTATAAACAATCTTGATAAAAAAGATAAAAATGAAACAGCTAAAGATAACAAAGTAATAATAATAATAAAAAAAATCGCTTAATAAAAACTGTAAAGTGCTTTTTAAGATCAACATTTTTAACACAAATCATAATCCGCACACTCGAAACTTAATATCTGGCCATTCTCGCTTGCATTGAATTAAATGGACATTTTAAAATTCAGACTGGCTTTAAGAATTTCGATTTCATATCTCGTCGCAAGCTTATGTCACGCGGTAACATCGCAGAATTTAATATAAAGATATATCGGTTTAAGGCAATTTTGTGCTTAAACTTCCCCGATACTTTTCCCAATATCCTGTTTTTTATCAATCTAGGATTATTCCTAGTGGAGCGTGTACGGAAATATCGTTTCGTAATGTGTTGTTACACAAAATAGAGTACGTTTTAATAATTGTATGTAAGCGTTGAGATAACGTTAGATAAAATTAGAAGTCGTTTTTAAGTTTATCTTTTAGGGACGGGTCAATCAATTGTTAAAATAAACGATTTTTCGAACAAATACTACCACTGAGTTGTATTTGAAGGTGAAATTACAAACGCTCACAATGTTATTATAACCAGTAAAATCCAAACCAATTAAACCAATAAAATTGTCCTCACACGCTTTAAAATAACACGTCACCACAAACCAACCGAATAACGAACAAAACACTCGGAACAGAAATCGTTCGCAAAACAAAAACCTCTATAGAAGATTACAAAAAAGCAAGTAGGTCATCGAATCGTACATTAGCACCGCTTTCAACTGTTGTATATCGCGCTCAAAGTTTTTCAGCTCCCTCCCTTTCTCCCCACTTTTTATTCCTTTATTCCTTCCCTTTTGAATGCTCCGTTGACAGCCCACTAATGGAACGCCACAGAAGCTATTCGCTTCTTCCATACACGAAATGAAATAGCCCCGAATGGGGATCAGTTGTTCTTTTGTAGTCCGTACTTACGCTGTACAATTTATACAAAACATCGCTACTTCTGTTTTGTTCGAATGAAATCGCACCGTATTTGAGGGGCATACGATTCATTATGCTTAGATAATGGCTTGGATTTCAAGTCAATCAAGCAAAACTATCAAATTAGCGTGAAGTAGCTTAAGGTTTCATTGTGACGAATCTAATTTATTGTTTCAGTAAACGCTGGACGATCAATTTCATTGAGGAAGGAAAGGACGTAATAAACGCTAATTTTAGCTGTATTTTTATTTTACTCTTTTTATATTAAGATAATAGAAATACCTTGTGGAGTCATTAATACTCTTTATATATTACAACATTTATTTACTTAAACGTTCTTAATAATTGAAAATTATAATGTTATATGCTTTGTATAACTAAAAAATTGTAAGTATGTGTGTTCAAAATAAAAGTTCTTTTCCGTCTCACCTGCATTAAAATAACAATTCTTACAATCACAACCTTACACAGGAAAATAAAAAATAACAATTAACAATTCCCGTTGCAATAAAAATACGTATTCCATCGTCATATTTAAAGCTTAAAACTTTTTGAACCTGTTATCTTTGTATTTGCAAATTAATTGAAATTTAATAAAATCCTGTTAAAACGTTTATAAGCTAAATTAAATCGGGTTATTATTTAAGTTTAATGAATTTTGTATCGCGGTTATCGAGAGAAATTTCGTTGGAAAGAAAATATTGCGGGGAATTTGTAAATAAATTAGATTGCAAACGCTTTTATGATGTCTATAAATTCCCTTTTCTTGGGGTGAAAAAATTAAAATTCGGAAGTCACCTTTTACGCTATATTAGGTTTAAATTTGCATTGTATGACTTCTTGATTCTGGAATTCTGTAGTAAAATAGACGTGGTTTAAGATTTGCATAGTCGTATTTCTATATTTATGTTCATGCCTCACAATTGAAAAAGATAAACTATGCATTTTTACATGATTCGCCTATAATACAGTTGAACTTGTAGAGAAACTCAAAGTTAAACAAAATTTAATCTAAATTATTATTGTAAAGCTGAAGAGTTTGTTTTTTTGTACGCGCTAATCTCAGGAACTACTGGTCCGATTTGAAAATTTCTTTCGGTGTTAGATAGCCCATTTATCGAGGAAGGCTTTAGGCTATATATCATCACGCTAGGTTTTAGCAGGAGCGGAACACGCGGGTGAAACCGCACAGCTAGTTGTAGATATTATAAATTGATATTTATTATTCTCTTTACCAATTACCTGTCGCAATACGAGCAATACTAGAAACTAACCATTCACCAAATTATGACGAATGAACAAAACACCTTTTTGTACATAATCCGGTAAAGTAAACAGACTTAACACACTTAATCTCGTTTTTTAAACTCGGTCGAAAGTACAATGGTTATTTCCAGCCCTTGTACGGTTTCTGTAAACAAAAGCCCCTCGACCCCGATACGGGACACAGCTGATCGAATTACATAATTGGCCTATACTGGGATATTTTAACAGTAATTTGTTCATAATGAAACACTTGATTTTCTCTTTTGTGCCAGAAATGGGTCGCGATTGTAAGTTGTATAAATAGTGACCTGACCTATGCTGTATGAATTTTATAAGAAAAATTATGAATAAATTTACAGCTATATATTAATACGTAGTGGCTCTTCTTATACAAAACCATTTCTTAAAGGTATTTAAGAGTGGTTGCTAATTACTAGAGACTAGCTGGATTCATTAATATGTATATGTTACCGGCCAAACCCGATTTTAGGACAAACTAGTTTGGCCTAGGCTAAACTAGTTCGTCCTATACACGATCGGATGAACTGGTATAGCCTAGGCCAAACTAGTTTATCCTAAGACCAATAGGATAAATTAGTTTAGACTAGGCCAAACTAGTTTATCCTAAAATAAATACGTTAGGTTTAGGTTAGGTTAGCCGTTAGGTTAGGTTAGGTTAGGTTTCTTAAAAAAAAAAACTACACAGAAATAGGAGCCCCGCGAAGCGGGGCTCCGTCGACGCGCAAAAAAAAAAAGGCCTAGCCTGAACTGATTTATCCTATTGGTCTTTAGGATGAACTAGTTTGGCCTAGGCTATACCAGTTCATCCGATCGTGTATAGGACGAACTAGTTTAGCCTAGGCTAAACTAGTTTGTCCTGAAATCGGGTTTGGCCGGTAACATATACATAATTATTATTGATTTTCTTATTGTATAGGAATATGCTTCGAGTTGAATAAGTTCTCAATTAAACCAAATCCATGATTTTAGATACTATGTTCGTTTTAGTGCCAAAACACAAATGAGACAATTTAACTTATATAGATAATAATTTGAATGAACTTCAAGAGTTAGGAATATACAAAGTGGTTTGCACAGCTTAGAGAATAGTTCAAGAGATTTATCTAAGTTTCCCACTGAATACAGTTATTTATTAATGACTAGCTGGATTCTGCGACGTTGCCTGTTTTGATAATTTAAGATTACGCATATTAGGGAAATGAGGTGTAAGTTAAATTGCGCAATTGTGTAGGAAATATAAATACATAGATATCAATGTAAAAAATATGCCTCTGTATTTGATAATAATATTTTCTCTCAAAATACACATTTAAAAATTTTCCTAATAAAAATAAGCTTGTGCAATTTAATCTATAAGTGTAACTAACTAAGTGTTAAGACCCTCACTTACACAAACCAACAAGATGGTCAAGCAAATAAAACACCTTATTTTGACCTATTACCTTTACCATATACCTTTACCCACAGCCTTTACCATATACCTTTCAATATAACTTACCATATGCAATGAAAAGCGGACCTAACTGATGAAACTAAACATACGAGAACTCCCACTATACCACTAAACCCTCATTTTGAATATTAAGCATACACAAACGAATAACACAATTTCGCGAAGCGCTCTGATTGGTCCACCGGGATGATCACTTCAATGCCTCAATCTGCACTTAGATTGTAAACCATTCATATGAAATCACACCCCTTTGTGTCATTGCTTTTGGGATCAAAATATAAGCGATTCAGTGGAGTTTGGAAAAGTTTTTAGCTATTGACGAGAGGCGAACGTATAGCCTTTTTGTTTGTTTGTTTGAACGTGCTTATCTGCTTATCTCAGTAACTATACGGATCCGATTTGACATAACAAAATATAAAGTAAAAATAGGACTTTACTAAGTATAAAACAAGAAATTGAACTAATTTCAATAATATATGATGATTAAATTCAAACTTCTGAAACCTTAAAGATGAAAAGGCAATTAATTGTATTGAGAACGTGCATTGAACTCGATCGAAGCCTAGTACATAAGTCTAGTATACGTATATAGTTAAGAAGAAAGATTCGATTGATTGTTTGTTTATTCCCTACAATTAGACTCTGGAACCATCTGACCGATTAATTTTATATAATAAGAAAGCAACATGTTTGGAGTTGCAACGCTATATTAATTATCTATTAAAGAGGCCGGAACAAGAGCACGATCAATAACTAGGTTTCCGCCCGCGGCTTCGCCCGCGTTTTCAAAGAAAAACCCGCATAGATCCCGTTCCTGTGGGATTTCCGGGATAAAAAGTAGCCTATGTCTTATTCTAGGTCTTCAGCTACCTTCATTCATTGTAATCGATTCAGTAGTATTTGCGTGAAAGAGTAACAAACATCCATCCATCCATCCATCCTCACAAACTTTCGCATATAAAATATTAGTAGGATAATCATAAAGCATTATGTACATATTATATACTAGTAAAGCGAATAAAGCGCTTGAAATTATTAGTAGAAATACCACAGCACTGAAGTGTATGGACAATTGGAAATATCATGCATCGCTGGAGGCTTCTGGTTCAATGGCTTAAAGAGCTGATTTGCTTGAGTGTTCGGCCATTGTATAGTGCATTCTTGTATTATAATTATTGTATGTACGAATATTGTGGAGTACAGCTACGACATAATTCAAAATATATTTTGAAATTTAGCGTACTTTATACGGTATTTGCGTATTATTCTTCGATCTGACTTGACCCACGTTTATGGGCCTTATTATTTTAAAACTTATATTACAGTTAAGACTATTATTGTTTTTAAAAAGATATGAATCGATTTTTTCCTCTACAATAAAGACCACAATCTCACTTTACTTCTCTCAAATTACATAAACTAATTCGCACATCCGGAGAAATAACGTCATAAATGTCATAAACCACTTTTTACAGGGCAGAGATTTTAAAGTTTGCTTTGTTATTCATGGACCCAGTTTATACATAAGAAAAATTATTTAATTGATTATGTTGGTGAATATATTCAACTTCGAATATATAGCATTTTCAGGGAGGCTGAAATAACTAGATAAGACTTATTTTACTTTTTTTAAGGATAGTACTACATTTATGACATTATGGCCCTGGGATTCAAAGTATACTAAATCTATTATGTCAAATTTAGTAGGTAGGTATGAAAAAAATATCACTTCTACAGAGAAAAACATCTTTATTGTAACATTTTAATTAATTTGGAATAACGGCGTTGGTGTAAGTAGGTATCAAACCTGATATTTTTGTGTTGGTGACGGTTTACGCGAAGTTTGTTTTAATTTCTAGTAGATATTATTTTAAATCGTGGAGGTATCACCTCCTGATCCACCTGATCCCCCTCCCCCTCCTGAGACTATGAGTGATGATGTGCCCCGTCCAAGGCCAAAACGTCATCTTGACCAGGATGTTGGTGATGATATTAGAAGCAAGACAAATAAATCTTCTCTAAGCGACTGTCCTAACTCTATTTCCATAGATACCGTTTATAAGCATCCCCTTCTAGAAGGCCCTTTTCGACAGTATTCTGTAACTGACTGGACCTTACATTGTACATTGCAGTAAGATAGAAAATGACCCCACATCAGGCACCTCGATCCGGGCCATCAAAATCGGTCAACTACTTGTAAGAAATGGCATCAAAAATATTTGCAGATTGCATTAAGAAAATCGGCCGCAATAGGGTTGCTATCGAATTTTAAGTGGTGAAGATACCAATGTGTTTATTGGTCATCCAATATTGGCCCAGCACAACCTGAGCACAATTATCCCCTTATACAATTATTCACGGAAGGGCATTGTAAGAGGAGTGCCCACTGACATTTCTATGCAGGAATTTGTTGCCAATTTGGAAATCCCTGCGGGCTTTGGGTATATCTTAAAAGCACGTAGGTTAAATAGAAAACATCGTACGACGGTGAGCACTTGGATTCCCACAAACTCCCTGGTCCTCACATTCCTAGGGCAGAAGCTGCCTGAAAAGGTCTTCCTTTACAAATCATCCTTAACAGTAGAGCTTTATAGACTGCCAACAATCCAGTGCCTGAAATGCTGTAGGTTTGGCCACATTAAAAACCAGTGTAGGTCGAACCCCCGATGTTTTAAATGAACACGAGAGCCTACAAGAAGCCGTACATGCCGAACCTATTATTTTAGCTCTCATAATTTTGCCACTTTTTACTGAAACATATTCTTTGCCCGAGACTCTAAGTTGTTTCGCTATCTATTTTACCTTTTTTCTGTGTCGAAGTCGTTTCTTTTCGAAGATTGTTTGGGGTTTCCTTCTCACTTGTACTATTTACAGTTTCAGAAATTGCAACTTATTCTACAGAAGGTCTATTGACAGGGTTTGCAGTATATTCTACTTCTGAATCTTCGCTAGATGAAGAAGAATCAGAACTTGAACTTCTAGAGGAACTAGAGCTTGAAGATTTAGTAGGCCGATATTCATCACTGTCACTATCAGGCGAAAAATCCCCGCTGCAAGTACTCTCACCTTTAAAAGTATTGTAAATAAAAATTAAAACGAAATTATGTAATTATATAACACGTATTGAAAAGTAGTATGTATAACTGTCATAACTCAAATCGTTATAGTATAGCTGAACATCCAATTTTGGGACGGTTTTGTCACAACTGTACATAAAATAACAATATTACATTAAGCCACATAGCTAAATATCCAATAGTTTGGTGCGTTATTGTCATAATTGTTTTATACCGTACAGTTATGACATATATAGCCACTAGAATCAAATAACTAATCAATAAATCGAGAGCGCTTTTGTCACAATTGTTTATAAAAATACAGTTGTGACAATTATCTACCAAAAGCTTATTTAGTAAATGTCATAATTACCTTATGTGACAACGCAGCTCCAAACACATTTACTCCGCTCGGATGGCCGGACGCAACTGACTAATAAGACATCGTGCCGCCAGAATGGGCCAATAACATGTCAAAACCGCGACGTCATAAGCGACCTCTCGTGGAGGATATTAAAATTAAAATTATGACATTAATTCCCTGAATACTAAACCATAAAAGGAAACGTTTTTTGACATAAAACTCATTTTTTAAAAAAATGCAGTTGTGACGTTATTTCTCCGGATGTGCGAATTGTTACGAAAAACAGATACAACAACAGATACCGTGTAATTAAACTTTATTTGTTCTCTCTACATTGTACAAAACATCGCACGTAGCTTTTAGCACAACCCTAGTCCAATCACTAAGCATTTCATTTCGCTATATCCAAAAAGAAACCATTCTAAACGTCCGCTAGCGAACAATAAACACGTGTCACGATCGTGTCACGTCACGTCACGTCGTCACGTCCACGTGTCGAAGGCAATAGTCAATAAAATGTATAGTTTTAGATGACGTCACAACATGTCTGCGTTTGATGTGTGGGACAACAAGAGTTGAAGAGATATATGTTTTGACAACCCTAAGCGATGAAACTTTTACATAAAAGTCGTTTTCACATGGACAATTGAATAAGCATAGTATTTATTTATTAATATTAGTATTACTAAGCGGTTCGATTCCACATTCTTTATCCGAACCGCGAGGGACTGGAACATGCTTCCTGAATCTGAGTTCCCCGACGAGTACAATATGGGGGTCTTCAAGCGTAATGAGGATACTACAATTAAATATTTAAATTAATTATTATGTAAATGATCGATTTACCACCTGATAATAAAACATACTTAAAAGCTCTCTCTCGTTAAATTTATTACTAGGTATAAGTTAAGACTGTACATTGTACATTCTAATAAAAAGTCAAATTAAGCAGCAATAATACGAAGAATATTCCAAAACTACTAAAAATACCACTCTATTTCTTTTATAAATGCATACAGCTGCTAAATAACACAGATAACTCAACCCAAATTTATTGACCCATATAAGTGACATCAACCATCCAATATTCGTCTCATTTGACTGTATTGTCTGTATAATTGATCGCAATTTCCCGCGCAAATTGCATTATGGCCGTGTTAAATATACATCGTAATTATATAATAATGTGAACATTTTATAAAAGGCGCATTGAGGTTTCGTTTTGATTTTTATGTGAGCGTTTGGCTTTGTTGGGAACATTTAATAAGTTATTGATTTATGTTTATTTAAAATGATTTTAAATAATTTTTGACGAATAAATAAGCAGTTGAAGTGTGAAACTTTTATGAAACTTTGGCTGTGCTTAGAAAGAAAATAAAAACAAGTGATAAAAAAAACTTAATGAGCGTAGATAATCATAATGTTTTAAAATACGACACATTATCATGTGCTCAGCTTAATCCTACTCATATCAACATAGACAAACTTTAACATATTTTTTAATCACTCAAAATGACTGAGTGAGAATAAATTTAATCACACATGGCTACATATATTTGTGTTCATCCAGACGTAGTACCTAGTTTAATATAATTCGCTAGACTACTGTTAACCGGATACATTTTGAAAAACCCATAAACCCTTTTAACAAAATGAGTGCACAGAATAATATAGCCGAAAGCGTAAAAGTAAAATAAATTATCGCCATGATTAAAATCCGCGGCTTAGCATTTTATCATGGCGCCGTTTTTCGCGGCGTTTTTCCCGCGCTAATGGGGGTGGAAAATATTGCACATTTGTACATTTTTTAATAACATTTTCGTGAGCCGCCAGAGATTAAATGGAGATCGTTGGTTGATCGTTTCGTAAAAGGGAGCTTTAATATAGTTAAAAATGTGTAAAGAATTTTGTGTTCCCATTAATTTGGTTAGAATAACAGCTTTTATCACATATTGATGAGACATAATATAACGTACCCTGTAACAACTACTCATTAATTTGTACAACTTACAAGTAATATAAGAAAAAAGAGGAACTATTTTGATGGGATTTTTAATGAATAAATACGCACACCTATTGGAAATAGACTGTAGGTAAGTACATAATATGAATCTGTCAGTCGTGCCGTTGTTTGTGACTGAATGCACCTGAATGGTTGTTATAAGTACTTACGTGCATCAATTTCTTTCACATAGATGCATTAAATGCAATTTCAGAATCTGTTAAAAATTCATCACCCCATCCTTACATTATGACATTATGACATAATGTAAGGATAGGGTGATGTATATCATCAATAAAATAAAAAATAATTGAGTTGTTTCTCTCTCTCTCTCACTCGATTAACATGTTTACACTGGCATTAACATGTTAATCATGCCCCGGCTTAGTGACAGCCCTATCAACTTTTCGACCAATACAGGCTAATAATGAATTACCTCCATGTTTACAAAGTGCCAAAACAACTTGTCAATAAGAGGATAGATTATCTAAAGACAATACGGGCGAGGGTTTGTAAAGGGTACAATGGGCCAATACGAAAGGGTCCATTTTCTATTAGCCAGGGTTGTCAACAAGCAGACATTAGCATATTAACGCAGAGATACGATAATTGAAAACTCCCTAAGCTTTTTGGAGCGTGTGTTTTTAAACAACGTATGTTTTAACTTTTTAATTGAATTTTTCAATTAGGTTTTTGGTTGTGGATATGAATTAGGTTTAGGCCTTTGCGGGTGTTGTTTCGGCGTATTATACGTAAACAGAGAAAATGGGAAGGGCTTAAAAGTTGTGGACTAAATTTAAATTTTTTTACTAAAATATCTTAGTAGGTATATGTTAAAAAAAAAGATATTATCAAACCACAAATTGCAATTATTTTATATTAAATGAAATAGCTCATATTAAGTATTTTATATAATATTACTGTTACCTGGATGATTTCCTTTCTGCACTGACCTTTCAACACTTCCTCAAGCACATATTTCTGTGGAAATAATGTCCCTTTGTGGGTCAAACGCATAAATTTCACATCTGTTTCTTTTCGGGCAATTGTGTAACCTTTCTTTATACCAGAAGTATACGCGTCGTATATCAATTCGCTAATTGTTGAACTATGGAGGAAAAGTATTCTACTTTCTTAACATTTTCGTTTGCAACAGAAAATAGTTGGGTAGAAGAGTTTTGATAGTTTGTAGTTTTTTTTTTATAAAAAGAGATGTAACTATTTAACTCAAAAAAGGCTCGACCGTTTTTAAACTCTCTTTTATTATTTCAAGCTACTGCACGTTTCCTGAGTATCCTAGTATTTTTTCTTTAACTCGGCTGAAGTCGGAACGTCAGTAATGTATAAACTCGAAAACATCTTGATCGATTCTGATAAATAGCCTATAATAGCCGTCCTCGATAAATGGGCTATCTAACACCGAAAGAATTTTTCAAACCGGACCAGTAGTTCCTATTATTAGCGCGTTCAAACAAACAAACAAACTCTTCAGCTTTATAATATTAGTATAGATATGACAAAAATTTGTAGCTAACTGAAAATGATTTAATTCCTTTCCACCACTTAAGTTGTTCAACAGAACTCACTCATAAAACGATAGTAACTCGATCCTTTGCAAGGAAACAAATATTGAATCAGAGCAGCTTTTATGGTATCGCATTTACGTGTTTACGGAACTATTGAGTATTTAAATCAGCTGTTGAAAACCTTTTGTGTGCGGCATGCATAGTCAATTTTATTCAGCAGCCTTTTCGCTGTAAAATAGAAAGGAGAAAGTCATATTTTCGTATTACTATGCACTATTGGTACAATGTAAAAAAAAAAGACGGGTTGCACTCCGGGAGTGCCGGCAGAAGTGAAAACTTGATTATTAACGTTGAGCATCTTTGATATCCATCCGTCTTACGCTTTTTCGATCAGGTCACGTGTCCTGACGCGAGTTTAAG